>JAGDQP010012546.1:30779-47062 GCA_022664845.1 Lepisma saccharinum
AATCCTTTATAACACTTTGTGAATGAACATGTGAGACCTAAATAAATGAAGGATTTACTTTTTAGCTGGTAAATTTGCTGATAGGCATGTTTAGCGCCTAAAACTAAATTCATAGTATTTAACTATAATTTATTTTCAGAGATTCTAACTACTGTCGCGCCTCCTAGCTTTGAAAATTACAATCTTCAATGTTTCAATAACTTTTGAAAATCGAAAATAAAGTAACAGTTCTCAAAGTATCAAATAATAGTAGCCTTAGGGAATTGCTAATGGTTCTTACAATAATTGAAAAATATAAAAAACGTTTGTAAGTTTGTAAAGTTGACAAAGTAAAACAACGAGAAGCAGAATTTTGGAGTTGCTAAAATTAAATAATGCGCTTCATAATTATATTATTATGACTACAATAGCAGATAATCAGTATCGGAAACGAGATATTAAAACTATCGGTACATTGTGTATTTTTTGCTTTTTACAAAACTGTTAAATTTTTGAATGAATACGAAGAAAACTAAGTCTGAAATTATGGTGGGGCTTAACCCCTGAAAAAAAATTGTATGCTACTACAATATCATTAATCTCTTAACCAATAAGCAGGCGACATCTATTATTTAATTTGTGCAGCAGACGCGAGTCTCTCCCGTCCTAGGTCTCCATATTTTCAGCAAGTACGACTATACTGCTGTCTGGTGGTAACTTTTGAAAATATAAATTGTTACCTCTACCAGATTGTATAATCTATTTACTGACTTTTCCTCGTATTCAACAACGTATTTAGGGTGGGGTGTACGGACCCCTGAACCTCATTTTTTTAATTAGTATAATTTTAGGCAAAATTACATGGATTTCACGGAATATTTTAAGGAAATGTGAGCGTTTGCAGTTATCTGCAGTAATCCTGGAACATTACTGCGTAATTCCTTTCGTTACTGGAAATTTTCAGTTTTCAGTCCCAGTGTGTTTCCTACACATGCGCAGAAAGAGAAAATGTTTTTGTTTTTTATGGTACCCATACGTAGAATCCTGGTGAAGTGTTTACTGGCGCCATCTATACTGCTTATTTTCACAGACAGGTAATTTTCTCAATGGGGATTACAAAGCCTAAATTGACAAATCGAAAAGTGATTAAAACGTTGCGTAATTCGTGGTAGGGATTTCTTTTATGTCTTCGGAGTTCAAATAACGCATTTCTGACCCCCCTATACTGGTGTTTGCTTATGACTGATAGTTTGGTCCAGTCGGTTGGACGCTGTAAGTATACCGTAGCTAAACAGTCCGTGTTTGAGTCCCACTTGAAGTATAATTTTCTCCTCCTGTAAGTTGCTGAATGTTGAATTATATCTGGTTTCTACCAGTCAAGCAAATGGAAATTTCCATTGAGCCTGGCTCTTTCCAGGAATGTTTCTAAAAATATTTGACAGTGTACGTATACAAGCTGTGCATATGAAACTCAAAATGGTAGTAAGAATTGGCCATTCATAAGACGGTAAGATTTGTCCATTGAAAGTTATTAAAAGGACAGTTCAATTACATAGTTGAGACAGTTTATGGAACATCCACACACTTTTGTAGCCGAAAGAGAAATCAGCTCTCATTACTAGTTTCTGCAAAACTTTATAATTTTGTAGTGCATAAACGATTTACAACTTAGTTATTAGAATGTACTGAAAACAGAATCTGCGTCATGTCATGTTAAGTAATATCTTTTAATTTATTACTGTTGACTACTTTTAGTGACAGAAACAGAAACAATGAATAATTGACACGATTTTGAAAGACAATGGAAATAGAATTGCATTACATTTTGAAGTTGGGGTGTATAAAAGACAAATTCGAATTTCCCAATTTTTCAATGATTTAATAGAAACAAAATCTAAACACATGCATACAGTAGTATTTTAGCCGGCTTTAGAGATACCACATAAATAGGTTAATTGTTATACAGTACTTGGTTTCATAAAATTATTGTTTAAAAAAATATTTACATATTGGTTCAATAATTTTGATCATTTGCATTATTTCCAATGTATTTGTTCTTCTCTAATAATAAATAACGTTGCTGAAAGTAGTTACTACTTATATCAGATTTCCTTAGTTAATAACAATATTTTTTTATGTTTCTCACGCAGTACAGCCATGTCTTTGCGCGCACGCTAGCGTGCCGAGGTACACCCTTTGAGAATCACGGGAATACACTATGAACCTCAAGAATATTACTACCAATTATTTTGAAGAAAACAAAACAAAAACAGCAAATTGTATTAGAAAAACGTTTCTAAAATTTCTTGGTTTTAGCGAGTTTTGTGATATTTATTGTATTCAATTTAATGCAAATCCACAACATATAGATTACCAACCTTCTTTTGCCGGATACTTCGCTCTCTAAAGCCCTCCCAAACTTCAGATCCACAACCAACAGCATTATTTTTTTTCTTTTAAATATTTTCATTGAAGAAAAAGTAAAATTTGTTGTAACTTATCACGATTTGAACAGTCATAAAAATTGAAACCTTTCCTCCAATACTTTCCATAGATTTGCTTCGTACTCTAACAGATTTTCGAATAAACTAGCAAAATAAATACAAAAATATTATTTAGCTAACAAAACAACTAGTAAAAATTTTTTAACTAGTTTTAAAGCTTTTAATGCCTTCTTTGACTAATAAAATACAAAGAATATTATTGTCCACCATTACATCCAATATTTAAGCGCCATCTTTAATCTTATTCTGTGTTTTTCATTCTTAAAGTATGAAATTAAGGTCAGTCAGGAATATTAATGCTATTGTGATCAAATTCCGGTATACATAAACAAAAAATGTACAGTATTGAAAATTGGCTACATTCCACTTTCCGAGGCAAAGAAAATTTATTTCCCTTGATATTTGTATATTTAAAATAAATCATGATTACAACTAATGAAAACTAGCAGGTGGCGTCCTCTATTAGCATTGTATGGACTCACCAAATGTTTACGTAATTTCTAAATTATGTCCTCGTCTAAATGTTTTCTTGTCTGTTTTCTGGATAATTTGAGTACCTTTCATAAGATCTATTGTTTAGTTGCTACAGTGTACCCTGATGAAGATAAGCCATTTTCTGGATAAATTTGAATCTCTCTCGTAAGATCCATTGTTCAATTTCTATTGGCCTAGAGTATGATGACGAAGATAACCTATTTTATGGATAAGTTTGAGACTTTTTCATAAGAACCATTGTTTATTTTCTATAGCGTATGCTAATGAAGATAAGACATTTTCCTGATAAGTCTGGGCCTCTTTTATAGGATTAAATGTTCAGTTGTTGTAACGTATGCCGATGACTTCCAACCGGGGTTCCTCGACGCACTGTTAGGGGTTCCGCGAAACTCAGTAAATATGATGAGCTACGTACAAATTGTTGTTTGTTTACCTATTACACAATACTACAGTACTTTCTTTATATTTTGGTCTAGACTATGTTAAAATATTATGTGTCAGGCAGCTGGGGTTGCCCCCCAAGTTTTGTTGAATATTTCTGGGGTTTCCGGAGACGAAAATGTTGGGAAACACTCACATATGCTTATTCCTGGATAAATTTAGGACTCTTTCATACGATAATAGTTCAATTCTAGATTAAGATAAGTTATTTTCTTGATGTGATTAGATCTCTTCCATAAGATCTGATGCTCATTTTTTATAGCGTTTGCTGATTGTAATAGCTTAATAAGTAATTTATTAACTACTTCTGTGTTGCAATAAAAGTGCATTTAAAAAAATAAAAGCTTTAAATGAGTGAAATTTCGATTACTTTTTATATAGCTTTCCAATTCCAAACATTACTTGTACACTTTCTCAACAGGATTGCATCTATAAGGTAGTTTTTGCAATTTAGGAAGGAAGTGGAATTTTTTGGCGGGAGCGACGATAAAACTTAGATCGTCTAAATGATACAGACTAGCTCATCCCTTTTCACAAATTTTTCAAAGGGATTGATGATATTTTTAAAAAAAAAGAAAACAAGGAGAGGAACTACGTAATAGGATTATATAGTATAGTCAATATTTTGCGACTGCACAGCATTGCCATCTAACGGAACTTGCATTATGAAGGCTCACACGATTGGCACCTCGCGGCCACGACACGAACTATCAATATTGTCCTCAGTGAAGCGGGAAATTTGAAAAATAAAAACTGTCGATTTATACCATATCTTATTGATAATTTTTATTGGTATTTTCTCACGAGTGATTGATTGTTTTGATGGTGGGTGGGTTAACAAGAACATCCATTGCGGACCGAATATGGTCAGCAGACCGCCAATTGAGAAATCTTTGTCCAGTCTTCACTGAGTTAGGAAAGCCATAGCAAAATTTTTCATCTTTCTCATTAATATCGATGTGCTCACGACAGTGCTAGGATGTTGTTGGATATCACTTCACGCTGAATAATGTAACAGCTATTTGAGTTATCTAATGATGATTGCATCAGAGAACTTTCCTTCCATGTATTATTTATATGTAGAAATAGAAGGAAATATTATAGATTGGTATTTTGTATTTCTCAATTTCATGTGAATTTAATGAGAATGTCTGAGATATCTCATTTCTCGGTTCACAGATAAGAATTTTTTCTCCCAATTTTAGGAAACCATGTTTTGCTATTCAGCTATGAGATACATAGCTCTTAGCTTTTTACTATATTTATTAACCATTATTATTAGTGTCTATATTTAATTATTTATTTACTTGGTTCGGTTTTTTTCACAGAAGAAAAATACTATAATAATTTCTGATCCATGGAAAGATGATTGGCGATTAACCCCTTGATCTAAGATGTATTATTGGAAACAGCCAATCGTACTTATGGGGCTCGGGGGAAATATTTATTCAGCCATTACCGGGATATAGAAAACACCACGTATTAGATCAAGATAATTAATAACTAAAAAAAATTATAAATAAACGGTAAAATGCATTAGCTAACAAATGAAAATAATAATCTTATGAGTTTAGTAAACAAAAATTCATAGGTTCTGCTGGATATTAGCGAGTCTCCAAATTAAAATGTATTCTGCACTAGAGTTTTTAGAGTTAACACTCTTTTATTTTTTAGTGTTAGCACTAAGAATTTTTAGAGTTAGAACTCTTAGAGCTTTTAATTAGAGGAAATTTTGGCATATGCTATTCAGACAAATGCTGATATGCAAATAGTAACCTTTTTGAAGAGAAAGAACGGTTTAAAACAGGAAACAAAAAAGGAGTTTTGTAACTGCATGAGAGGGTTCATAGCACTCACTATTAATACACGTACAGGGAAATAGTTACATTATTCAGTACACCGTGTAAATATACTTGACAGTGTCAACAGTTGCTAGCTTTTTAGTTCTCTCTAGGGGGGGGGACTTTTCTCCTCTTCACAGTATGTCAAAAGGGAATAAGAGTGCTTAATCCCTTGTTCAAACAAGGTTACACCAACAACACAGCAGTCAGACGAAAACCGGCCATAGAAGGAAACAGAATCCGTTCCAAATGGTCTCTGTATGTATATATGAGATGTGTGTATGTCTGTGTGTGTTTATCTCCATTCCATACGTATAAACCACATGAGTCCATACAATAAGCTCTTCAACTCTCCTGGACAATATATATAGGAAACCGCGGAGTCTCAGCGGGAAGCCACTACAATCGAAAGAATAGAACCGACTGAGCAATTCTAGTGCACCACCGGACAGGGAGAAAAAAAGTTTTTTTTTTAAATGGATTTTCCTTCACAAGTAAAAGCGAAAACATCATTTTGGACAAGTTGTTTCCCCCCTCACCAGAAAATAAGAAATGCGGAAATCGTCAAAATGACAGAGAAAAGTAGATTAGCCTATGCCCCCTCCCCCCACCCCCACCTAAAGAAAAAGAGAACTTTCCTAAGCTTTTGGATATTTTGGGGTGCGGAGAGGAAGTACCGAAAATGATCTTTGGATTTACTGACGTAATTTGAGAAAGAGTATTGGGAATTTTACCCCATGAGTTTTACCTACCCTTACTTAAGCCCCTATTCAGATTTGAGGAAATAAGAAAATAGCTGAAATTCAAAACAGTGACCTTGTTTAGTTCTTCTGAATGAATAACTTAAAACTTTCTTGTTTATATGTGAAGACCAGCACAAAATTGACATAATCCAACACAGCTGCAAAATATGCTTTATTGACGTTTTGTTTACAATATTATTTCAATGCAACGGGATTTTATTTGTAATTTTAACACTAACTCGGCTTCTAATTCCTTCATAAGAAGATGACGCGGGCTATTGATAATTAATTCACAGTGAAATGCCCATCTAACCAATATCATTCATTAGTATTTTCTCATTTCAAAAGATATCGTTGTACAGACTGCTCCAATCATGGGTCCCATAGACTGTTCCTGTCATGGCCCATATTTTTAGTTCCAGTCAATAGGAAACAGTCATAATTATAGCGTGTAAGTTTTATTTTTTTAATACACAAATATTGTTTCTTTATTTTCGGAGCTGGAAAATTACCATTGTCTGATGGTTCAAATACCATGACAAACAATAAAGTTTCAAAATTAATTTCGAACGTTTAACGATAATTTAATTTTTGTTTTGTCCTCATCATTATTATTCATTTTAATTTTCAATTTTCGAATCAATGTAAAAAGTAAATCAGAGTGTTGGTGCCCATACAATGCTTGAACCAATCTCCCTAGGTCTTAGAATTGTCCTTACTATTATGATCAAATATGATGCCACATGGTCCTATCACTCGCCACCCTAACGCGCAGCCTGGTTAAAAAATAGCAGTATGTTTTTTTTTATATATATCACATTTTCTATTGCTTTTTATCTCTAAATATTAAAACTTCATATGTTTGTAAAGAACGTTACGCAAGTGAAAATAATTGAAATAGTACAACTATTTTTTTTTTTCAAATATAAGATTTCCTGAATCACACCCATATTCTAATTACTCTCCTGTGCTCCCTTCCCCAACCCCAATAAATAATGTATACTCCGAGTCAAAAGAAATTGACCTATGAGTAAGATTTTCAAAGCCCGAAACATTTGAAGTATAAGAATTTTCAAACCAATAGTAAAGCGGATTTAAAAATAACATTTTTCTTCTTGTTCAGGCTGTTTTCGAAATTTCCTTTAATGTCGAATTCTTCAAAATTTCAAAATATATCGAACATTTTATATACACCAAAGTGTACATCATATACACCAAACACACACACACACTCACATACTTACTGCACATGAAAGGCAAATTATATAGTTACACAACACTCAAAAACACTCATGATCAAATATACAACGCCAAAAAAAAAACTTGTGTAAAAAAATGTTCGTAAAAATGTGTTCATTTTTAATTGAAATAAAATAAGAGTCAGAGAGATTTAACTTATGAAATAAATATTATTTGAAAGCGTGTGAAGAGAATAAATAATATATACAGAGGGTGCGGCAGAAACGAAAACTAACCTCGATTTCATGGGCCTGGTGGTTGACTCCCGGTGAAGACTCAGACGTCCGTGTTCGCTGTTCAACCCTGTCTGCTGGTCCCATACCTTGCACAATGGTCGGGTCCGCCTGCAGAAAGGGTATGCCTCAATCCTAACTGAACTTTTTTTTAAAATCTTTTTTTTTATATATATAATTTTCCAGTTCTTAATAAACTTATTAACTTATCTAGGCTATGTACATTTTACTGGATAGCTTATTATAATTCCACTTATATATATTTGCCATTATTTTTATGATGGCGAATATCATCCGTTAGCAAAATATAGTGCCATAAAGTTAATCATAAAATTATAATAGACAAAATCTCTTAATTATTAATAAGGGATATTAAAAAAAACTAGATAGTTTTAATAAACAAAACGCAAAAGTTTTTTTTTCTCTATAGCACATAACGTTTTGTTTGCTCAATAAAACAATTTCAAAAATTATTTTTAAATAATCTTCATGATGAATTGATTTGTTTATTTTGCATTCTGTAGTGTGGAATTAGTTACATAGAAAAATTATAAAATTTAAAGTTGTCAAATTTAGTTCTAATAATATTTCTTTCAGTATCATAAATTAGTTCGGAAGGGTTTCATAACCGATATGAAACATCGTAAGCGATAAGGTAAGCCGGCAAGAATAAACAGTAGCACCAAATATCGTAGATAAGTTAATCCGCAAGGATTAAGACCAATGTCGTAACTAAGTTAATCCGCAAGGATTAAGACCAATGTCGTAACTAATAACTCAGTCCGCCGCAAGGATTAAGACCAATATCGTAACGAATAACTCAGTCCGCAAGGATTAAGACCAATATCGTAACTGATAACTCAGTCCGCAAGGATTAAGACCAATATCGTAACTGATAACTCAGTCCGCAAGGATTAGAAGACTAATATCGTAACTGATAACTCAGTCCGCAAGGATAGCTAACAGTAACGTAATAACTCAAGTCTGTAAGTATGGTAACTGAAATCTTCGTTCGCAAGGATAATTAACAATACCGTACTAAATATAATAACTGATATCTCAGAAGATATACACTTCAGTCTGCAGAATAACTAACTGATAATTCAGTCCGCTGTATGACTTTTATTAATGTATGACTTGTATAATTTCTGACCTCATGTCATAAGAATGACTGTACTTTTTAAGATTTTTTTTTAAATGAAGATGACCGGGCCCGTAATTTGAACTTGATTGTTCTCGATTATGACGCAACCACTGTACCTTGTTTATAGTCCTCTATTCGGTTATTCATTATTAGGGGGGCCCCTTTCGCCATTATTTTCGAAAATAACGCAAAACTTTAAAATTTTGAGTTTGAAGCGGTTTCGTAATTACAAGAATCTACGAAATCAAGGGCTAAAGTAACTGCTTTCAGGAAAGGAACTAGCCGGAAACTAGAAAGGGGCTAAAACATAACCTATTAATACTGTATATTTTCTTCATTATTTGATCGTTGCGAGTTCATTAAATACGTAATATTGTAATTTCTTTACTGCGTTTTTCCTTCTTTAAAAAGTGGGGAAATAATACTTGTGCAATTATTGTCTTTATATTTGAATTTTACACATACAAAGCAAAGAATAAAATTCAAAGTATGCAATAAAATATATACAACACAAGATCAGCTCAGGTATATGATGTAACAAGGTTTTCTTATTTATTAAAGGCTCCTCAAACGAATACAGAGTTTCTTCGGGAAAAGTTCTTATGGGATCATTGAGATTTCAGATAGTTTTTATGGATTTGAATCAGTTGAAAGAAACGCACCACGAAATTAAATCTGAAATATTCGTACATAATAATAATAATAAAAAAAATCAAAAATATTTTGCGATTTGAAATAAAAGTTGTATAAATTTGTTTTGTCTGTAGATTTTTCAAACAATCAAATTCGGAATATTTTGCGTAATTATTTTTCTGCGCGAATATAAATTGTGTGAACCCACCTCCTTCTGTTGGTATGATTAAACCCTTATTCGCGCCTTTATTCTACATTATCTGAAATATTTGAATATTCAATCCGTGAGGATAACTAATAAATATGAAATATCGTAGTTAATATCTCAGTCCGCAAGGATAACTAACAGTCTAAAATATCCCAACTGATACTTCAGTCCGTCAGAATATCTAAAAATTTACCCAAGACAGGATATTTATAATACAAATTTTGGAGATAACAGCTTGTTATAGAACAATTCTAGGTCTTTTATTATCCTAATAAAGTCTCTTTTCTATACGGTAAAAATGATAGTCACTTCTGTAGCATCGAATTCTTAACCCCGAAACCATTCAAGTAATAATATCTGTTTCACTAATCCAGGTTAATATTTTGAATTTATTATAAAGTTTAACGTACTTATTTAGCATTGCCATAAATATGAAGAACTAATCTTACCCCTACGCATTCAAATATTACTAGGAAATAACAACTATTTAATTGCAATTAATCTTACTAGATTGTGTACAAGAAAATATCCGAATAAAACAATCTCGCTGTATTACACACTCATAAAAGAGCTGTAGGTATAGTAATGACATCTTTTAACTGAACAGAAACTACCTTACTTTCACCAGATTCGACAAATTTTCGCTAAGTTTTATTGGCAATTTCTATGGCTGAAAATGATGGGGAAGATAGTAAAATCTTCTAGACGATAAGTTTTAATAGCGATTTTTATGGCTGAAATTTATGGGGAAGATAGCAAAATCTTCTAGATGATAAGTTTTAGTAGCGATTTCTATGGCTGAAATTTATGGGGAAGATAGCAAAATCTTCTAGACGATAAGTTTTAGTAGCGATTTTTATGGCTGAAATTTATGGGGAAGATAGCAAAATCTTCTAGACAAGTTTTATTGGCGATTTCTATGGCTGAATTTTAAAGGGAAGTAATCTTCTAGGCAAGTTTTGTGGGAGAGTTCTATGGCTGAAGTTTATGGGGAAGATAATAAAATCCTTCGTTAGTTTCAAAGCTGTAATATTTCTCACAGATACTAATATTATAATTCCCTTATCAATATAAAAAGAGAACTCATTTTGTATTACTGTATAATCGTCATTCATAGTCAATGAATGACGTCATATCCGACCAGATTTAACGCACGGAAAGAATAATCTGTATCAGAAGCATGAATGTAGTTTAAGGAAATCCAGGAAGATAGGAATTAAAATAACATGCTTCTAAGTAATAAATATTCCATTTCAGCCATAAGAATCAAATCAATTCACATATTTTTTTCTTCTTCTGCCAGCAGGCTGCAACTGGCATTCACTATTCGATATGGTGAGTTTTAGACTATTTATCGAAGTTATAAATCATTAATCCGGAACAAATCCAGTTTAAGATAAACACAGTAAATCTAATTTACCCTAATGAATCAAAAGTAAGAAACCTCAAAATGCTTGTGCCTGAAACAGGCAATTTTCTTGTTATACGTAAGCAACGGGCTGTCGTGGCGAGTGGTGTACATGTTTATACACAGAATATTTGATACGTGTTCGAACTAATCCCCGGTCTTTTTGGAGAAATCCCGCAGTATTACAAGAAGATAGTTTTAGGCCTAACTACTCAGCGCCTCGCGTTGGGAAGCACTGTGCGACCGACTAGAAAGCAGCCGGCTGGCTGGCCGAGGAACACCGCTGTTTCTGCTGGGTCTCCCGCGGTAGTATTATCACCTTGCCAAGGCCACAACCACCAAGCCAGGCAAGAAGATTACGGCACAACAGGGAACCTTTCCCCGCTTCAGTAACACAACAATACGATCTGTCACGTTTCGTTTTTACGAAAAAGAAAGAAAAAAGAACTAGACAATGTTTTAAGAACAAAGAGTAGTAGTGTTTTGTGTGTCAAGTATGCGTTATGATTGCAACAAGATATGAGTTCTAAATACATTTTGAAAGAATTATCTGTCAATTACGTGGTACTTACAGTTTTGTTTACAAGCCCCGGCGACTGGTGATGGCTATACAGATCACCTCGACCAGCAGGGTTGAGATCTGTCAGCATCGTCGACGAGTCACTACCACCACCACCACCACCACCACTATAGTAGCCTGGATGACGAAAATTTCCTAACGACGGCGACGTTGCCGACGGGTTAGGTGACGACGAAAGTTGTTGCTGTTGTTGTTCCGTTGTCGTCAGGGCAACAACGTTGTTCCTGTTCGTATAAGTGACGAAGTGATTTGACGACGGTGACGAGTCAGCAGGATAAGGTGATGAAGTCCAACAATTGCAGCAATCAAAACAGGCATCCAGGTAACGTTGTTCTTGTTGGTTCTTCAGGGTTGAACACCCAAAATAATGTTGGGGGGAAGTAAAAAAGTAACTACGCCAACACCACGAAAACTGGCTAATCTTCAACTAGTCACACTAATTGTCGGAGAAGATACTGAATTTCCATTTTTCAAGAACCAACACGTAAAAAGTCTTTTTTTGTTATTGTACATCTATAACTGTCTTCTTCAATCCATGATATTAGTAATTTCACTGTCACAAAATTGTTTTTTGTTTCTTTTGAAGTCCGGAAACTAGAATCACACATGCAATAAAAGACAAAAAAATCATACGAAAGAACAAGGAACGCGTGTGAGTTTGTGATTCTGATTATAGGGAAGGCGTCAAGCAAGGGGGAGAAAGGGGGGAGGTGTAGCAGAACGCAAAACGGTCTGTTATTAAATTTTCGAGCGATCTTCCAACGAGCGAGGCGTTACTCGCGGCTGTTCCTCGTGCACTGGGTCCTCTTCAAATCGGCAGTTACACAGTGCAAGTGGGTGGCCAGGACGCGAACGTTCGCTAGCCCCACCTGGGAACGCCTCGTCTAATCATCTTCTCTGTGAGCGTTTCGTCCTACAAGGCGGGACCAAGCAGCCAATCCACACAACACATTCAGAAGCCTGACTGATGGGGAAGGCCGTTTGGTGTCCCGCCCACGGGAGAAAGAGAAAGAAAAAAAAAAGAAACAAAGAAAAAGTCACCTTCTCAATGCCATCCAGCGGATCTTTTTCAAACTAACTGCAGTGCGCACACACTCCTTATTCAGACTGAATCGACTGCTTTGATAACGGACAACTGTGCTGAAGAGGGTCTTGATGACGTCTGCACAAGGATATTATTATGTCTCTCCCCACGCCTCTCTTTCTACATTTTGATACCATTTTTTCTTTAACTATCAATGCAGTTCCAGACACACACTAATACAATTTATACATACCTACACTCACACACAACAGGGCCAGCCAGACACAATAGTGGATGTATTTCAAGAAAACGTGGACTGAATTCCGCTCGTTTTAATTTGGTGGGTGTGAGTGTTCCGGCATTCGAAGTTATCACTTAAACCTTTCTCCAGTAAAGCCGACTATGTCATTATCTCAGAGCAGGAATAACAGAGGACAAGGAAAAAAGAAAGGGCTGGTTGGTATGTGGAAAAGATGCTCGCTGCTATTGTTCTATCTTGATGACAAAACTTCTTTCAGTTAAAGAAAGAAAAAAAATGTTTTTTTTTTCGTTAATGTTTTTTGCAATCTGAGTATAGAATCTCGAAGAACAGCAAGCGCGTGACTCCCTAAAAGAAATTGTATTTTATTGGGACTTCTACGAAGGGAAGCTTATAAAAGACTACGCTTTATTAGTCCGATTTTCTTTTGTTTCTGCAGAACATGGATTACTTGACCTTCAATGACAAATGTGGACCATTATCCCGATACGCTTGAGTTCCTTTAGAAGAAACCAAAACGTAATGTTTTAATTTGGGAAGGAAGTAAATTCGTCTGTTTAATGGTTAGCTTGTAACAATTGAAAATATTGTTTATTATTATTATTTTGTCGACACGGGCGGGTCCTTCAAGGTCGCCACTGCGTATGGGGGGCATGTTCCTCTCCTTTTAATGAAGATGTTCCAGGCTCAAATCATCCGTGAACAACACAAATTGAACGTAGTGGAATGAAATGGAAAACCACCATCAGTTCATCTTGCCCTCAGAGATCCTTGAGTCTCAAAGCGTCTCTGTGCACAATTGGAAACATCATCATAATAAGTTCTGGTTATGAGCTCGTTCCATATAATTCCTCTTTAGTTTTTATCCTTCAATCATGTACAGTCAGAGCCAAAAGTTTGTACCCAGTCTTTAAAATTCTTCTTGGAATAACTTTTGAATGAATACAGCTTTTTCGATTAAACTTTTCGTGTCTTGTAGAGGACATAGTAACCAGGTTGGTCACGTTGCAGAATCTTAAAGGTAAATACGGAGAAGGTATAAGTATAAAAAATGCACTAGTCCATTACATTACATATTCTAAGGATATGGTACAGGTATCCCCGTAGAAATATTGGGATATCCATAGGATATTCCTAGAATGTGCATGGAACATTCTACGGGTACCTGAATTTCCGAAATGAGCGCATATTCTTAGGATATTTCTAGGTTAGAAGCGACCTCATATTCTAGGAATATAACAGAACTTTATACCTAGAATATGCTTTCAATGTTCTCAGAATATGCCAGGAATATTTTAACTTGTTCCCAAATGATCTGGAATATTCTACGCATGTGAGAAATGCGATTAATCCTTCTCCTTATGTGACCCGCAAGATACACGTGTTGTTTGGGTGGTATATAAGCAAGTATTGGGTTAGAGATAAGGATGTAAATCTATATATATTTTTTTTTAATAAAACTTTCAAATACTGCTGCTCTAGTCAGACGAGTAGTAACTTTGAAACCAGGCCTAGGGTAGGCTAGGTCTATAGTTTGTGCGGAGACTGTTACTGAAGAGAAAAATCAACAAAGAATATTTCTAGATCGGAACCTAACACTATTCATATGAAATCATTTTTTTTTTCTGTTATTTCTTTAGACCAAAGAGAGAAAAATAATTATGAGGTTTAACTTCAAAGGAAGATTGTTTGTTTGCTATCAGTCTTCACAAAGAAGGCTTAAATAACAGACTTTTTGTTTGATATTGTGTTGATTATTCTTCAGAATGTTGATGAAATAGTTTGTTTTACAAAAAAAATCATCACTTTGGAACTAAGAGTAGTAAGTAGACCCTACTATGAGAAAGAAATGACGTAAGTCATTTCTCTCTGCTACTACATGTCCACGTCAGCTACTTTTTGAGAAAAAACAGTTTTAAAGTTTAAAGTTCCATTTAAAGTTTGTATAAATTCTTTTCATTTTAGTCACTTGGAGGCCATTATGTGAGTATTTCGGACTTGATACCCTTCAGTAGGCCTTTTTCAAGGTACCGTCCCAACATTTGCTCGGTACCATCCCGGTAAATATTAATAAGCAAATAAGAATATATAAGATACAGGATAACATTGAAAGCTCAATTTTTTTTCGAACTTCTCCGATCAGAACGAGAGATTATATTGTGTGCAAAATAAATAAGACAATAGCGTACTAACAAAACAGAAGAATCCACCTCTAAATCTAGCAAAAACCTTTATGATGTAGCGACAAGAGTGACGTCAGATTATATTCCAAGATTAAGGGGTTCGTATATTTTGTATCCCACCCATTTCTGTGAATTTTCTAGTTTTCTTTCTCCCTAATCTCACTCTCTTTATCAAAGCCTTTTTCAGTAAACAATAAAAGTATTTGGTCTTCTCATTACAACACCCTACAATGACGCAATCTTAAAGCCCTCCCAGGAATAAAGAAAAGCAGTTCCAACACGAAGTTTTTTTTTTTTTTCATTATTCGTATTCTGATAACTTGTATATAGCTAATGTTCCTCAACCTGTGTGACGTTCACTGATGGGGGTTAGTAAAACTTTGTAGACGAAAATGATCCTTATATACAAAGACAGATTATTTTGGTCACTTTTTGTTCCGCCTCAGTCACTGGCCACAAGAAAATATGGATGAGTTTTACACGTAATTGGTAATTCTTTTTTTTTTTTTTTTAAAGAAAGCATCAGTAGTCACTTCTACTTGTATTATAACAAAGCAAGAAAAAACTTTCCAAATTTCATAATTTTGACTGAATTTCACTCATGATGTAATATGTTCACAGTTCACAGAGGTATCGTGTAAGCATATATTAGACATGTAGTGAATTTAAATAAAACATGGAATTTGGAAGAGTATTTCCTTGCTCTCATGAAAAAAAAAAAAGAATTGATACTGTTGCTGTTGCTTTTGTAATAATGATAATAAAAATCTTCAATTAGATCACAGTTCACATGCACAAAATTTGATTAAATTCTATTTATAATTCATATACAAGATCATATATCTTTTAATGGAAGAGAAATAGGATATTTTCTGTCAATTTGACCACCAATCTTACCTAAATCGGACCGAAGTATATATATAAACAATTTAGTCAGGAGGGCCCGTGGAGTTCCGGATCCCCCTTACTACGAAATTAAGATTTGTATGTAATGTACAATTCGTTTAAGTTTAGTCACACAAAAACACTCCTTGGAGCCCCCCCCCCCCTTCCCCCGAAGATCCTGGATACCCGGAAAACAACTTGAAATAAATAATCACTGATGATTGCCACATCAAAAGTAGATCGCCAACAAGGACTTCCATTCAATTTCTACACAATTGGAAAATGCATAGAAAAATTTGTACGCCACGAAATAATGTTCAGATTCTATGCTTATACCGATAATATGGATATTACCAGGGTTAGTATTTTTAGGTGCGCACCTTTTTCTTGTATCTTAAATGTTGCCAGTCTCTGAAAGATGCCAGTCTGTGAAATGTTGCCTCTAGTTGAAAATTTTTTAGCACATTTTTTTTTCTTTTTTTTT
>JAGDQP010012547.1:0-20345 GCA_022664845.1 Lepisma saccharinum
CACCATTTGCGGCGTGCTAAAGCGTTCTGGTCCCTGATGAGAGGTTTGGCCCGTGCAACACGACCCCGTAAGTTCATGTCATGTAATTCGCGGCGGACTTTGATTGTCGAAACAGGTTGGGGGAGGTGCTGATTGAGTTCCTCCGTCACTTGCGCCGCAGTGGCACGACGGTTCCGCGTGACAATGCGCTTTAATACCCGGCGTGCCCTGTCACTGATGCTTTTCTTCCGCCCACTGTTCCGCTTCCCCGATGTGGTTTTCCCGTGTGTTGTGTAGGCCGTCATCACCTTCGACGCTGTCCCTGGCGACACACCTAACACACTAGCCACTGCCGTCACACTCACTCCACATAACCGCGCACCAACAATTTGCCCTCTTTGAAACTCTGAGAGGTCTCCCATTTTACACTACCTCCGTCTGCTGCAGCCACTGCACACCCCTGTTCCACGACGCCTGACGTAGTATGGAGACCGACCTAACACACCACCACCAGCAGTCCGGCGCTGCGGTCGCCACGACACCACTACCAACCCATACATCTGACGTGTTGCCAACTACAGGTGTTTCCATTATTCTGATAAGCATCTGTATGTATATATATATATATGTACGTAAAAATAGTTTCTTATTCCA
Organism: Lepisma saccharinum; assembly: GCA_022664845.1. Taxonomy (NCBI): domain Eukaryota; kingdom Metazoa; phylum Arthropoda; class Insecta; order Zygentoma; family Lepismatidae; genus Lepisma; species Lepisma saccharinum. The sequence continues at coordinate 634 of JAGDQP010012547.1, forward strand.
GATCAGTAAGATTTAAATGGTTCTAGGATGTACTTGAGAGAAAAACTTCAATGATTCACACAGTGTCACTTTTCCAAACCGTAAAGGAAATTACTCACAAACTCAGATCTTGGACATGATCATGAATAAACATATTATCTTGATATTTGCGCTCATTCGTATTATAATGACGCTCTTTAGACCAGTGTAAATTAAAAACTTTTTTTTTTTTTTTTTTTTTTTAAGCATCTTCACTTTTCGATTAGTAACTTCTCTCTCTGATTACCTATAAACGTTCAGAATCCCAAGACTTACATCCTGCCTACTTTTCATTAAAAACAAACCGCAACTAAACATAGAAGGAACTATAGTCAGTCGGTCTTATGCAGAAGAAAATGTGCCACTCTTAGATCCTGAATTTGAAGGTTAAATGAAAGTGTATAAACTGTATTAGTTAGTAAAACTGTTTAAACGGAGGACAGGTAAGAATACACCCCGAGTAGCAAATATACATATTCCAAACGCTGACGATAAAATGCGTTTCCTAAATGTCGAGAAATGGTTTATATCAGACGTTGAAGAAACCAAATCATGTCCGGCTTTACAACGATTTATTTCATAATACCTAAACTAGTCTAACTAGATGCAGCTAAATTTTCAACCAACCCTATAGGTATACCCTGGTAAAGGCTATTTTCAATTAATGTGTAGGGTTAAGTCAATTCAGGCGTTACAGAGGGCAAAGAAATTTCCTAATCCCCGAGCAGGAATCGAACATGAGTAATCAAGTCTGAAGTCGCACGTCTTTCATATTATACCGTGATATCATTTATAATACTGGTCCAAAATACAAAGCAACCAATTACTTTTGTTCTTTGTATACATACCTAGTTAAATTAAAGTCCATTACTTTACATAAGAAGAAAGAATGAAATATTTAAAGCGAAACCTCGTCGCCAAAAGGACGACTTTTACCACACATTTCAAGTTTAATGGACCTTCAATTGGATCACGTATTATACACTTATATAAGAAACAAATGAAAATAAATAGAGAGAAAACGTAACAGTAGGTTTTATTTGGCCTTTGTGATATTTACTTCAAAATTATATTTCTCTTCATTCTTAACACGAATTAATTGTCACAATTAATATTAAAACTTAAATACACATTAAGATGCTGTTTAAAACTATTTATTGATGTTTGCTTTACCATTTCAACATATAATAGTTCATCAATCATAGTGTATGTGATGATATATGAGAATTAAACTATGAGTGTTCTTTTATATTTTACTTGTCCACAAAGAAAAAATGTCTAAATTGTCTACTACTGTATCAATTGAAAGAAAATGTAATTCATTTGCAATTAACGTTAAATTAGAAGAAAGAAACTAAAGTAAAAGAATACTGTAGAACTTGTAATTTATAGGACTTGAAATATGAGACTACGGTTTACAAACATTTAGATGCTGATCATTCTTACTCAGTGTCACGCAAGAACTATTTTGAGTATTAAACAATTGTTATTACCTCGTCCATTTTTATCTTCTTTTCATTTGGTTCATCATTTAGATCAGATTTGTCCATCTTCTTTTCCTCCTGTGGATTTCTTATTCTAAGTGATATCTGCTTATCAGGCAGCTGCATAAGAAAATAAACATTAGAGTCAACTACCCCCATCATTCTACAGAATACATTTCAGAGTTCAAATCATTCACTTTGGTTTCAAGAGCTTCTTGATGTATTATTGTACGAATACAGTCTCTAATGTAAAACCATTTCAAATTCTGTATTAATAATGAGAGTTGTAAGTAACTTTTATGTAAGTATTATGTGACGTTTATGTATTTCTAAATTTTATTAAATCACAAATCTGAACAAGGTGGAGAGACAAAATATCGTGTCTACAACTTGGAGCTTTGCCGTGTCTACAGCTAGATAGTAACGGATCATGACTTATCATTTGATACTAATTGCCGTCAAGAATCAATATTTCAATGCTGACATTATTCATTAAATATATATTTTAGAAATGATGAGACAAGATTGAAAATTTTTCCATTTCTTAGACTTCGAAAAATACGCTTTTAAGAACTCGCATCTAAGTCATAAATTTAATCTCGCCATTCGATTACATTGATATAAGACTATCCCATTAAGCCTAACCTAGTAAGGATATTAAACTATTGGATGCAAATAGGGGTACTTCAATCTTTGTAAAGATTCCAAACAGCACCGAATTCTACAGCTGAATTTATAACTCTCAAGAATTTGATCACCGTGACAACAGCAATGCCATCAAATCATTACTTTGTATGCTGATTCTTGAACCAAAGTATGTAGATTGTAATGATATATACAACTTTTTTTATGCATCTGCACCAAATAATATGTTAGGAACATCGCGAGGCTCAAATGCAATTGATGATAATATTTAGGGTTGTAAACACGAAACCAAATGATTTTCAAAGAAACTTCCCGAAATATGCTTTCATACAGAAGGAAAAAAAAAACAAATGCGACATCTGCTTACTACTATAATCAAACAGATCGCCTAAGTTAAATGAACTTGTTCAAAGCAGTCAAGCTATAACTGCAGCAAATTTAACTTTTTTTCGTTCTAAAATTGTTGAAAACAAACATTGTAACTTTCAACTTGTGTTAATGTTATATTTACCACCTATTTCAAACGAACTCTGGATAACGATCAGTTAATTAAAATAACCACAAGTGTACCTAAGTGGGAGCGTACAGCAAACCAGTTCCTTAAGTAAATATTACATTCGTTTAAGTTGAAAAAGCCAGGAGACAGACAAGATACGTTATTAATGAGAAAGTATGTCACCAACAAGAAGCTGAGCACACTAAAGTCAAGTAATTAAATTAGTTTGGCTTTTTACGCAATGATGACAACTTCAAAATTAGAATTCCTTCATTTCTAACTACGATAAAAAGTTAATTTTTTTTATTATAGATCTTGCTAAGGCGTTCGATAATGTAAATCATAATATCCAATTAGATCTAGAAATACTTGAAAAAAGGAGAAACATGATTGACAAAAATGTCGTTTTCAAAGATTAACTGTAAATACTTTATTGAAAAATTTACCTTTAATCCTCCGTCATATCGAACAAGATTTTTATCAGCCATTGACATCTAAAAGAGGAGATTTACTACTGAAACGATTGATATGTCACTTTGACTTTATCTAATCAGTGCTATTATTTATCTGTTTAGTATTTTTATGTATACTTTACTCATTTTTATCATTGTTTGTAATGTCATTTTGCATCTAATTTAGTGCTAGATTGGCTGTTCAGTTGTTCATATCATTTTAATAATAAACTGCGTCGTCATCATCATCATTATTTTTATTATTATGGTTACTCATCTACCTTTACAAATTTTCTTAATAACATGCACTTCTACATAATTTATCACTTCCAAACTGGTGCCACAGTGTGACAAATACCTGCTCCGCATATCACTTTGTGAAGAAATTATGTAGGTAAATAACCCTCTTTCTTTTGCCAGCATATCAAAGGTTAATTTTGAAATAGCCCAAGTATAATAGGCCAACGAAATGTTAATATACTATTCTTTCAGTGTCTAAGCTTGTCTTAGCACAGGGAAATGTGTTCTACCAAAGGACATATTTTATGTGTCATATTTGTTAGAAAATCATTTTTAAAGCTAGATACAAATAGAAACAACAAAACTGCATAGACGTTTTTTTTCAACATTGCAAATATTTTCCAAGGTAATAGAACCATATTTTAATATGTCAAGGTGTTGTTACTCGAATACATCACTTCTATGTCGAGGTACATTTATGCGTTGTGCCAAGGAACATATACGATTACAACAAGGAACACAACAATATGTTAAAGTGTTGTTCATGATATAAGAAGCAACAGCTAGTAACGAACTTATAATACATCCTTGGGTAATAAAGCATAAGAAAAATTTAAATTATTTCCGAATATCAGGTAGAAACTATATAAATTAAAATCAATGTAACTATATAACATTTAAAAAAAAATTGACAAAGTCTCTGTGAGAAAAAAAAATGCTTAATGTAACATATTAAACATAAATGGTATATTTTTATTGTACTAGCCTCTATTCGTATGGATTTGTGTTTCATGATCATATTATAGCCAAGTTGCCCAGATCTTTTCTGTCCTAAAGTACATACATTATTTATTAAAAAAAAATTACTGAGATTCACATACCTCTGTATCCGTCATTTCTGTCAACACTTCTTCCAAGAGTTTTACGAAATGATCGGCATTTTCATGGCTAAATACCATCGGAGGCTTCAATTTGAGAACATTTCTGTACGGACCATCAGCACTCACTAAAATGAATTCTTCTTTCATTCTGAAATTGAAAGAAGAACATTCATATTAAATGGCTCTTCAATTCGGAGATACGCTGATGATGAAAATCCTATTGTAGCTGACAGTTCAACGTATCATATACGCCAAATTTTATTACATTAGTGACCTTAAGAACATCTATAAATATCTGCGTATTTTTGAACAAAGATATTGTAAGCTCTCTCAATTATAACACTCTGGCGAAAAAAGCTTCAGAGCTTGAGAATAAATTTCATTTGCCAATTTAGTATATAAAGGCTATATTTCAGTTGTTAATCCCAGCTTCTTACAATAGTTATAGTTTTGTGATAAACTTTACATGTGTCTTTTCTTAGTTACTGAAGTTTAATCTACGAACTAAGACATAACGCTGATATTATACACTAGTATGTCTAAAGTAAATTGATTTATACATATTTTTGAAGTAAGAAAAATGTAGTCTTACCTGCTAACTATGTGTTGTGCTTCTGGAGTAGCTGGTTCCCGGGTTTCTTTATCTTTCACCAAATCAATTCCAATAAATAATCCAGTTCCCCGGACGTCGCCAATGATTGGGAATTTATCTGCTAATCGGCGCAGGGAATTGACCAGATGATTTCCGACTCGAGTGGCACGTTCTCTTAATCTCTGGTTCTCTATCACATCCAATACAGCATTGGCGATGGCGCAAGACACAGGATTGCCTCCATACTGAAAAAATAATAGTACATTAGTCTTTAGGAAATAATGTAAAGTATACTGAATTTATTCAAATCAGGTTATGAACTATAAGAAGGAAGTTGAGGATAATAATGGCGAAAAAGAAACCCAAAGCTTTCCTGTGGACTGTTGAGTCAAATGTTGGGGTTGAAGTTTATTAAATGCTTTTGTACACAGTATTCATTTAGTATTGTGTAGAATCGGGACTAAATTAAGTTTAAATCTTGCTTTAAGCGTAGCCAAAGGATGATGTCTCCCTCGGTCTTTCTTTAGTTAACACGAGAAAAGAATAAGTATTCGAACCAAAATAACAACTATAAAACCCAGATCTAGTTACTGCGTTAAATGAAGACGCTTTATATATATATATATATATATATATGCACACAAGTTCCAAAGGGTAAAACTTACTACGTTCAACTACCAAACTTACCTGTCCTTGAATCAAGTCTTTGTCCTACATATAGAAGTTTCAATATAGTCTAAGTTTTACAATTTTGGACCACTGTGCATCTGAAGCGGAACCATTTTCCACTTCTCTGATCATACATGATCCACTTCTCATCACCCATCACAATACGATCAAGTTGGGGATCAATGAGATGACCAACCAACAGGTTATTTCAGATGTTCACATACTGTTGCTTATGATTGTCTGTCAGTTCATGCAGTACCGTTTTTTTTTTGTTTTTTTTTATCTATTTGCCGTACATGGAAGAAAGTTCTTGAATTGGAAACATTGAAGTTCTCTGACAGCGGTGCGTGAATTTGCCTCCACATATGCCTTTAAATCGTTGCTATACTGCGTCCTTAACCTGTGTCCTCTACTTTCTCATTTGGACACCGGTCCTCGGAGCGAAATTTTTCAAACTAAGGACGCACTGTCCGTTCTGCAGTAGTCCATGGGTAAAACTTATATTATAAAACTATGTAATGTCTTTCTGGACTCCTGACACACGCTCAGTTCTCCCTTAACCTTCCTTTGAGTGTAGATTAAATAGAGTTGTGAAGTGTTAGTTTTACACATTGGGGCTTATGTGCACCTGAGAAAGCTCAATAGAATACAGCGAAATATTGTACAGTTTGCTTTTAACGATATGTCAAGTTAGACCATCTGCATTATTTTATTTAGAAGGTAGTGACATGTTTTGTTTACAAAATTGATTTAAAATGATAATTGTTTTACACTTATCATGTGAAAATTTGTCCTGCGTCGTTATAGTCTTCAAACCAATTTTTTTTGGTAACAAAATAAGGAAAAAGAAAAGAGTAAACATTGAATACTTTGAATTCACTTTCTAAACGTCACTTGACGCCATCTTCAAAATTAAAAAAAAATTACCTGCATCGACACATTCTTAATAGCAAGTTAAATGTTATGGAACTTCCTCAGGTGCATACAAGCCCTTGGGTAAAATTTGGCCTACGTTTAAACTAACATAATTAGAAGTTAAAGGTAAACTCAGGGACTACCTTTCACCATTGTAATGTAACAAACTCTGTATTTTCCAAATGAAAAACCAAGCATACCAAAATGTTTTTCTTCTAGTTTGTGAGGCCTAAGGCAAATTTGCCTACAGAACATAAATATATTAAATTCAGTTCCTAGTTTGCGACTTGTTGTATATCAACTGTGTTATACTATCAAAAGAGTCTAATCTAGAATTGTCATATTTTGATGAGTGAAACTGAAGAAATCTCTCTGGATAATGAAAAACTGTCCTATTTGTTAGAAAGGTCAATATGCAGATTATTCATATTAGCGATCTATGATATTGTTGGGAATGTTTTATGTTATTTTAAATAAAATTGTTGTGAAAAATTAGTACTATATCTACCCTAGACAAAACCAGCGGCGAAGAGTCATATAATCATTGCACTTTGAATTTTAATTTAATTTGTAATGTCTTTAGGTAACTTTGGCTCAGGCCGGATGGGTGATGATGAAATGATTGGTGGAATGAAGAAAGTGCGAGGAAACGGGAAAAATCCGAGAAAACCCACGCGCACGGTGTTTGTCCACCACAAAGCCCACGTGCCATAAGCAGAGATTGAACCGACGACTCTAAGCGTCAAAGGTAATTGCTCTACCATTGAGCCACCCTGGGCCTATAATCATTGGAAATATTGCTTACAATTTGAAAAATAATGAAAAATGTACTTCTCTGTAGAAGATCAATACAAAAATGCTGCCGACAGTTTCCTTCCTTTTCTTTTTCCTCCACTCTTCTCTCCCTCTGCCCTGAACAGAAACCCACCTGTGTTCTCCTCTTTCTTCTTTTTTATCTACTCCCCTCTCGCGGTGCCGTAGATCTTCCCACCCCCAGGAAGTGAAGCACAAAACACATCTCAACGGTTTCTCATTACTTGCTATTTTGCGAGGCTTTCTTATGCTGTGCTCTGTGATTCCAGGGGAATGTCGGGATTATATCTTAAATTAAGGCCATTATGGTACTCTTTACTTACAAAGTTGCAGTGTAATAGATAAGTATCAGATATAATCTAAAGCCAAAGTTCCTTAGAAAACCATAAGTATGCTATTTTAATAAAGTGTTACTGATTTGAATTTAAATGTGTTTGGCCTTGAGGAAGTTTTGACTCAGCCCAAAAAAAGGTAGGGGAGAGGATGGGAGAAAGAAGTTGGTTAACGGTACCATGCCAGCATTAGTCTGTGTGACTGAGAAAAATCTCAACCACCGCTGGATTGGTATCCACGAACTTGCGAATGCCAACTGAACCAAGGGCTTTCGGCTGTTACTGATTTGATCGACATTCAAATCACAAGTATTTCGGAATTGTAAGTTGTGGAGAATGTTTACATTGCAAGCACTGTTTTGTGGGAAAACAAATTATCAATCAGTCTCTTTACAATTAAGCTATACAATGTATAATACTTACGTTGTTTCGTAGTCTTCAATATAATTTAGAACATCACTATTGTTTTTTTGTCTAATATATTTTCGAACATGTCGTAGTGCTCTTCATCAGGGACACATCAACGAATATAAAATAAGTATATAGAAAGTGAGAGTGAAGTAGGACAGTAACAGAACAAAGTAAGGAACAGTAGTAAGAAGATGAGTGCAACTCAAGTTTGTGCTGCTTATATGGTAGCGAATTTTTGTTCTCAACTGTATCAGTATTACCAGGTCGTGCACAGGAACATAGATGAATATGTGAATGTAAAGAAATTACTAAATTAAATAAAAAAGGATAATGGCTTAATATTGGTTGATCAGCAGAAATCTATCTTGTATATTGTAATGTGTGTAAATAAATCTTGAAACCTAATAATTGGGTATAATTTTTAATCTGTATACCAATAAAAAGATAATCTAAACACTAAATAATACAGCAATTTATTAATCCAGGCAAGATCTCAAAATTCAGTGTTCAATTTGAAGTACAGAGATTTGGAATGCTTTTGTTTTCTGTTTCGATATTTTTCTAAAAAATATAATTAGAAAAATATTCCCTCAATTTGACAATGAATGGTCTACGTTTCAGCTTGTATTATGATGATGTGGGAAGTAAATCTAACGTCCAAAAAAAAAGTTAATCTGCCTAATGGAACTGAGGTATCTCATGAAAACAGTTAGGGTAACCAACACGAAGTTTAAACCAAGACCTATCGACTGAAAGATATGAAAACTAGTACTTCAAGTTCTCCAATAAGTAATTTTATATTTTTTTTTTAAATTTTACGTATATTTGAGCTGACATATTTTTGAATATTTAGTTACTGCTTACACTTATTAGAAAGTCTCGTCTCGTCATTAATTGAAACCATTCACGAAAAATTTTAATATTTCTTAACTATAAAATTTGAACTTTGTTATATATTTTATGATTTCAATTAAGATTAAAATTACCTATTTAAAATATTGTGTATTGTTGCTTGTATTTGAAGTATTTTGTGCACTTTCATTTTCTCTATAATAGAAATATTCCAATATTTTGTTTGTGTAAGAATTCATAAAAGGTTAGTGTATATGAAAGTATATGCATATATTTATTTTTAATTTGTTTAATTTTAATAGCTTAGTTAAGCTTGAAACGTGCTACCGAAAATTTTACGTACGATTGTCACAGCAAATAAACAAGACCATTTTATTTAGGTAATTATCTTGTGTCTAAGTTCTTCGCAAATATAACAATACAATCTGTTACCATCTAAAATGAAGGACAGGTCTGTCAGCATTTCTTTCTCCAACTGTCCCTTCATTGCTTTGTACAAGATTTTCGACATTAAAACACGTTTTCTCGGAAAAGTATTTTAGTGACATTCCTTGTTTTTTTTTCCCCAATACCCTTCATATGGTTATAACTTTTATTCAGATATAAAAGAAAAAAAAGCTTGTGAAAACTTTCTATATTTATGAAATCAAGTACTCACTGTATTGAAATATTCCATTCCAGTACTAAGGAAACTCTGAGCTATTTCTTTTGTAGTTATCACAGCTGCTACAGGATGTCCATTTCCCATCGGTTTACCTGAAAATATTTTTCTTTCGTCAACTTTTTTTATCTTACAATACGAGTATATAGAGCAATGTAATGGAGAGAAATGTACTTACATAATGCAACTTAAGGAATAGGTAGTGCGCTTGTCCTCACTATCTGTCTCTAGCTATATTTTTCGTTCTTTCTCTCTCTTTCTCTCTCCATCTAATTATCTATAAGCTTATATCTATCCTTGAAGATGCGATCATTGAGAATCAGAAACATAGAATTATCTTAGCTTAAGAAGACTGCGAAGAACATTATTATAATATAAAACACACGAACGGTAAACGTAACCTGTACGTTTGTTTATCTTTCATTTCTCATTTACGTGCATCTACGACCTAGGCTTCTTACAAATGTAAGAGATGGCAAACCTCACCGAAATAATCTTCAAACACAGGCGACGAAAAATGCAGCTGGCCCGTCTTTATTCTAAATACCAATCTGGTGATAGCTTAGTGAGACTGAGGAAAACTCTTGGAAACCTTAGCCATGTCAACCGGCATGAGCAAAAACTTGACCGCGCCGCTTACCCGTTGGTCCGAATTCACCAAAGTTAATCTATAAATCCTGGGAGTTGACTATAGCTTGCATATGCATACCAATAAATACAGGATGTTTAAACAAGTGATGATCATAGATAAAAGGATGGATAATGTGGTTAGTCATAGTAACACATGACGTTATGCCTTGACAAATAACGTATGACTTGACGGTTAGCAAATCACAATGAAAGATGTGTACTCTGTCGTGAAACAAAACCACTTTTTCTTATCTCTACACTACCACGGCACGGCAATCCCCATTAGCGAAACATGTCCTTGTTTCCAGCGTTGCCCTAATTCAGCGTCTCTCTTTGTCCATCAACCAGATAATCATAGAAACCTAAATGTGCTGTTTAGAAATAAAAATGTGGATATAATTATATTGAGTCCTTGTATCCATATTTAATTTAGTTAAAACAGGCTGGCTATTATACTTAACTTTCTGTAAAACACACAGCAAGCGTTACAGTTTCAATGTTTTAACATCTTCCTCAGACGAAACATTAATTAATACTAACAGTTCACAAAAAGCACCAGAAGGCCAAGAAATCCTTTCTACGTCTTCTGCCAATCACGTCCCAAGATTCGTTTACTTTAAAAAAAAAAAAACTAAAAAAACTAACAAATTACAGTACTTTGCTAATAAGCCACACCCCGTAGTCAACTAGAACGCTATAACAAACTTGTAACAGCAAACTACATATCAAGGAAACTGAATCGAGGCACAAAAAGTATTTTAAATAAATAAATGCGTTAGAAATAAATAATTAAAAAATAAATATAAAATAAGCCACAAATAAATAATAAAAATGGAAAATTAAAAATATAAAAATAAAGTAAATAAATAATGAAAGTCGAAAGGTACTACAGAACAGTCCTTATTTTCTGGAATACGTTCTCCGCTCTTCTCTTCCCAGTATGTCTTCCCATTCCTCATTTATACTCAATCCACCATTCCACTTCATCGCTTTATCACCGTTTCCCTAATCTCCTCACTTCTTTCCACTTCCTAACAGTATGTTATTCTCTTGTTCTAGTATCTCCGCCCCTTCCCTGTCTATATCATTCGCCTCTTGCCGTGCATGTTTGTGAATAGCATTTCTGTCTCTTTTAGTCTGACGTCATCCTTGTGTTGTTTAAGCCTCTCCTGTAATTTCTTTTACGTCTCTTCTATATACACTGTCGCACAGTTCATATATGGGACACTGTGTACACTACACCTCTTTGTTCTTTTCCCTTTAGAGCACCTTTCTTCTTAGATAAGATAAAATGAATTGTATGAGCGGCAACAGCACTATGGCTTACGCCCTTCCCGAATCTTTCTTCTTGTTTCTCACTAAATCCAAAACCTTCTTCCGTCCTTTGCTATACGTTTTCACTCCTTCCTTTCCTAACATCCGCTTGATTTTCTAGGTAATTCTTCCACTTTCTATCCCAAACCACTTTTCTTTTCACTTCATTTTCTTCTCCCGCCTTCTTTTTGTGCCATTTTCTCCACCTGATCATTCTTCTGTCATCATCATTAAACCCATTCTCCTTTAGTTGTTCCCAAAACCTTTGATCTTCTTCCGTGTTAATCTCCTTTATTCTTTCCTCCATGTTCCTTATAAAATTTTCTTTAGTTACTTCATCAGTGTGTCTTCGTCTTGTGGCAAAAAAAAAAAAAAATTCTGCTACACATTTCTTCTGAAACCATAAAGTTATAGATCTCCCGTCTTTCGTTTTCTCCATCCTAATATCCAAGAAATTTAATACTTCGTTTTCCTCCATCTCACTTTCCAAAAACACACCTTTGCCGTTATCATTGAGCTCCTTAATGAATACATCTAAACTTGTTCTTGAACCTTTCCATATACCCAGACAGTCATCTACGTACCTGCGAAACAATAGCAGTCTGTCCTTTCCTTTCCCCATCACCATGCTTTCCCATTCATTCGTAACCAATTCAGCTAACACTGAGCTTATTTATACAAGAACCTATACTGAGGCCTTCTTTCGCATGCACTATCTTGGCACCTATCTTACAAAACTCATTCTTCCATACCATTTTTAGAACCTTCTGCATTCTATCATTATCTCACCCTTCTATAACTTTCTGTTCTATTTCTTTATTCACTGTACGCAATATTTCCTCTCTTCTGTAGACTTGGAAACGTTATTTACATCAACACTGAAAATCACAGTACTTTGCCTCTGCAGCCCTAATTCCTCTATTAACTTCACCACCTCTGCTGTTAAAGTTGCCGAGGAAGAAAGGATTTCCGAAGATTCACAAGAAGGAGGTGAAAGTGAGGCTGGTCCTGGATTGTAGGAGCAACATGCTACAGAGGTGGAAAAGAAAATTAAGAGGATAGCGGATGAGATAAGAGAAGATCAAGGAAATAGAAGAGTGGTGAATTCAGCTAGCAATAAAGTTAATAGAGGAATTAGGGCTGGAGGTAACCAAAGTATTAAATTTCTTAGATATCAGGATTGAGGAAACGAAAGACGGGAGATTTATCATTTCATGGTTTCAGAAGAAAAGTGCAGCAGGAGTTTCATCACGAACACCCCCTTCTCGAAGGTCCCTTCTAATATCCTCTTTCCAACGTCGTCTCAGTCTTCCTAATGATCTCTTTCCCTCCGCTTTTACCAACCACGATGGAATATAATCTTCGTTTATTCCCCATCCGAGCATGGCATGACTTCCTTAGTCGTCGCGATTTCATTATTCATACAACATCGGGTGAGTCGTAAAGTCCGTGAAGTTCTTCATTATGCAGTCTCCTCTACTCTCCAGTCATCTCGTCCCGTTTCGGACCGTATATCTTTCTCAAAACCTTATTTTGAAACACACGTAATTTATGTTCATCTTCTACGGTCGTACTCCAACTTTCGCAACCGTAAAGTATTCGTATTACCGACAGAATAACCGTTCTGTATATTTTCAATTTCCTTGATATTAATCGCGATGTTAGAAGTTTTTGGAATGAATAGAAACATGCGTTCCCCGATACTAAGCGACTTTTTATTTCTTCCGTGACCTCATGTTTGCTTGTTACGTATGCTACCAAGTATTTATATTTGTTTACTTTCTCTATGACCTCATCCTTAATTCTTATGTTTTTATTTCCTTCATTCCCTGTGTTTCGTCTTGTTACCATGGATTTTGTTTTATCTAAGTTTACCTGTAGACCTATCTCATCGCACACTTCTACTAAGACATCTGTATTGCTTTGTAGTGCATCTATATCGTCTCCTAATAAATCTACATCATCCGCGTATACGAAGAGTTGATTCAAACCATTCAATGATAGGCCCTTTTTGTCACCTCTAATTTTTAAAATCGCATATTCTAACGCAAAGTTAAACAGTAGTGGTGATAAGGAATCGCCTTGTTTTCAATCCGTTGCGAATCTTAAACTATCTGACATATGACCTATCTGTACTCTGCTTATGGGGTCGTCGAGACACATCTTCACTAGTTGAACAAGTTTTTTCGGAATTCCAAATCGTATCAGGATAATTTTTCCCTTTTGTTAGAATCATATGCTTTCTTAAAATCAATGAATAGCTGGTGAACCGTCCCATTGTATTCCCATTTCTTTTCCAAAATTTGTCTCAAGGCGAAAATCTGGTCCAACGTGGATCTATTTCTTCTAAATCCACATTGGTGATCTCCAATTATTTCATCTACGTATACACTTAGGCGTGTTAACAGAAGTATACACTTAGGTGTTGATGCAGTAACTAAAGAAAATTTCGTAAGGAACATGGCGGACAGAATAGATGAAATTAACAAGGAAATAGGTCAAAAGAAGAGAGATGTGCAAAGATTTTGGGAACAATTAAAGGAGAATGGATATAGTGATGATGACAGAAGGATGATCAGGAGGAGAAAATGGCACAAAATGAAGAAGCATGGAGAAGAAAAAGAAAGTGAAAAGAAAAAGTCGTTTGGGATAGAAAATGGGGGAAGAATTAAACGAGAAAATCAATTGGGTGTTAGGAAAGGTAGGAGTGAAAACGTATAGGAAAGAAGGGAAGAGGGTCTTGGACTTAGTGAGAAACCAGAAGAAAGGTGCTCTAACGAGAGCAGAACAAAGAGGAGTGGTAAAACAGTCTTCCATGTATGAACTGTGCGACAGTGTATATAGAAGAGACGTAAAAGAAATTACAGGAAAGGCTTAAACAACACAAGGATGACGTCAGACTAAAAGAGACACAAATACTATTCACAAACATGTACAGGAAGAGGAGGATGATATAGAAAGGGAAGGGGCGGAAATACTAGAAGAAGAGAATAGCATACTGTTAGAAGTGGAAAGAAGTGAGGAAACTTAGGGAAACGGGTGATAAAGCGATGAAGTGGAATGGTAGATTGAGTATAAATGAGGAATGGGAAGACATACTGTGAAGAGAAGAGCGGAGAACGTATTCCAGAAAATAAGGACTGTTCTGTAGTTCCCCGCCCTTTCGTTTTTATTATTTATTTTCTTTTGTTTTTATATTCATTATTTTATTATTTATTTCTTACGCATTTATTTATCTAAAATAATTTTTGTGCCTCGTTTCAGTTTCCTTGTTATGCAGTTTGCTATTACAAGTTTGTTATATCATTCTTATAGTAGACTAGGGTGTGTGGATTCTGAGCGAAGGACTCACAAATTGTTGTTTTGGTTAAAATTTGTTTAGGTTTGGAAAGTAAATTAATTCTGGACGTGATTGGCGGAAGACGTAGAAAGGATCTCTTGACCTTCTGGTGCTTTTTATGAACTATTAGTATTCATTAGTGTTTCGTCTAAGGAAGATGTTAGTACATTGAAACTGTAATGCTTGCCGTGTGTTTTTACAATAATGTTAAGTGCCATAGCCTTGTCAGCTGGTTATAATTAAAAGAAATAAGAAGAAAGTGTTTGCAAGAGATTTAGAAGGAGATATAGAGAGAAGGGGAAGTCTG
The DNA here is from genome assembly GCA_022664845.1 of Lepisma saccharinum. NCBI lineage: Eukaryota > Metazoa > Arthropoda > Insecta > Zygentoma > Lepismatidae > Lepisma > Lepisma saccharinum. Next base: position 15,686 of record JAGDQP010012547.1, read on the forward strand.
TTCCTGTTATTTCCAGTTTAGCAGTATCGTCTATCTCTCTTCAGCAGCTGAAAGAGTTGATCGGAAATAATGATTTATGGCTGAAGCGCTTTGTCCTTTAGATCAGGAATTTCGAGAAAAAGGGTTCTGAAGAAAGACGGCAAACTATACCCAACAGACTGTCTCTATTGACAAACAGCAACCAATATAAAAGAAATTCCCCGTGTCAGGATTGCAATATCAAATTATTGAGTGAGTGAATTGTTATTAACTTCCTAAAAGAGCTAGTACGCTTCTAAGGAAGGGACCTACAGTTCTTGGTAAAGTGGACTCCGAACCACTCCGTTCAACGGATCCTGGCGGAATTTGAACAGGTGATCACGTGCACAGAAAAGGGGGCGCTCTGACCTCTCGGCTATAAAATGTGTTCAAATGCGGTACATTTATTCGGTACAAGTTTTATTGTGATGTGCTAAGTCGACACGCAATTATTTCTGGAGAAATTACGTCTTCATGATAATGCCACTACATTTTTGGATGTCTCTAGCTCGGAATGTTTCGTCTTTTCTTCAAACGAACTTTCTTGAAAATTTCACTCTTCAAATTACGATTAATCATTTTTTAACACTCTGTATAAAATAACGGTTATTTTAAATTGGTACGATAGATTTACATGTGATGGAGATTACGTGAATTTATGATTTTTTAACTATTTTATTTCTATTTCATATCGTGCCGATACTTACCAACAGTTACTATGTCTGGTATCACGTCTTCACCTTGTAGCTGGAAAGCCCACCAATTCTTTCCAACTCTTCCAAACCCCACCTGCACTTCATCTGCTATACATACACCTCCTGCTTCTCGAACATACCTGGAAATGCGAGACGTGTTGATAAGAAGTGAATGTGAATAATTAGGTTAGATTGAATTAGATTTGTACTTTATTCTGTGGTCTCCACACTATATCAAACGAATTTTAAAACAAAGAAAAACTTAGTGAATTGGATCGGGTCAAGTGACTTAAAGCTAGCGTATTCAATCGTAGACTCTCTTCTTCTCACATCTTCCCCGTTTTTCATGGGTTTCCGTATCTACACAAGGATCGTATATGATAATCTTGCAAAAATAAATTACATTTGAAGACGACAGGCAAACTTAGTCCATTTTATTGATTTGACAGCAGAACGTTTTAAAGTCCATAATCAGCATTACGTATACCTTACACATCAAATAAAGACTTGTTTGTAATAGATGAACTATGCATATGTTCTTCTTGCATGATAATTAATTTGTTAAAAAGATCCTGCAAACAGCAAATAAATAGCAGTCTTATCTCAATTTGGCGAAGAAAAAAAAGTTTCTTTTCCTGTGGTCTTCATTTAGTGTGGTGTAAATTTGACTTGTGGAGGGAAGTTGACGCGTTAGGATGATTCGCTGTCTTTCCCCTGGACACTTGTATACTACCTCAGAGCAATGTTTGTTTGATTAAAAAAAAAAGATGATTTTCATGCTACATATGCGTCCCACACAGCTCATTTCCATACAGCAGAATAATATTTTGAAAATTATAATTTTAAAAATAATTCCTATGTCCATTACGGATATATATTTTTTTTAATATTTCTGAAAGTATTTTCTGTCCAAGCATATTTATACAACGAAAACATTCTAAGAAAATTTTCAAATGATTTTAGAATACACTGTGGAAACATTTATCATTTGCCTTTAGACGCAATGCAAAATAGCTCATTTATCTTTAAACACAGTCCAAACAACATCATCTTAGTTTGCACCACTACGCTAGTAACTCGAATTCCTGCCACCGATCACGTCATCTCGGACAAGAAAACACTTTTATAATACTATGATGATTAATCTTGTCATGCTGAAGAAATTTATTCACCAACCCATTGAATGTGCTGTTTCTTAACTCTTGCGTTTCTTGACAAATTTCAGCTTCGGCAGTTGATTTGATATCTAAACAAATAAATCCATGTATCTATCTAAATGTTATCATTAAAATTCCTCTTTTTAATTAGGTTTTCACAATGAAACATTTTTTATTACGGAGGCCATAGATGTGTTTCTTTTTTTTTTCAGTGCGCTGTGAGATGCATGTTAAAAGTCTATGATTTCAAATTCTGTTAAGATGTTGACATAAACTCTATTTTCTTATTGTTTTGACCACTATTACCAAGAGTACGTTAATGTTATGTTGTTATATTCCATATATATATATAAACATATTACATAAAAACTATCACCACACATTTCTCGGTGCCACAGTCCAAGTCGACCGTAATCTTTATCTGCCAGACGACTTTCAGTATATAGGGTATTTCGTGGTCAGTGAAACGGCTCCTATTCTAGTTTCCCCTGATTTTCGTGACCGGAATCCTCTACGCCTTTATTGTTTTCATAATGCTGGGTTAACACCAAGAAATCCACGAGCTCCCACCGGACAACGAAAAAAAATAACAATTTTAATAAACAGAAGCTTTCAAAATAAAATTATCTCACACCGTATTAAAAAAAATCAACTCGATAGATAAAAATAAGAGATAAAATCTATATTTTGTTACATGTTTAATGTAAATTTCTTTCTTTCGAAAGCGTTATTACTTATCGCAATCCTGATAATTTAAGTTCATCTGATAAAAGCTTTGACGTTATTAAGTTTAATTTATCTTTTCAAATTTACCAAAGCGATTCTCTGTTGATGACTAATAATATTTTTATCTCCCTATCAAAATCTTGTTCACAGTTTGTATATCTTTAACCGTAAGAGGAAATAGTCACTGCAATTTAAAGGGTGAAGATAAGAAACTAAACAAGACTGAAAATATCACACTTGAAACAAAAGGACACTTGAAGTACAAACACAGTTGAAAGAACACAATTACTATTGTTGTTTATCGTAAAACAATAGGTGATAATCACTTAAATAACCCAACAGATTCGCGAAGAAAGGTTAAAGAACGTCTTCATAAGAATGTAGATATCTTCAGTCTCATTTTACGACTAAGTTACATAACAAACACGTTTTACTATCAGCATTCTCGGTAAAGCAAACATTACTTATCCTTCTAATATAACCTAACCCAACATAAAGTAATGTAATGAGGACGCATAGTTATCCAGCGCATTCCTTGAAAATTTTTCTAATAAAAAATAACTATTTATGAATTGAGTTCCAATTAAGGGTAACGATGTAGAATACTGCCATGTTTGAATTTGAATTTATGTATGGTCTTTAGGCATCTCAGGCTCACGCTAGGATAGGGTACGGGAGAGGACATTGGAAACTAGTCGGTCAGGGCCTATTTTGTGGGTATCATCACGGCATTGCCTGGTGTGCCTGAGAAAAAAGCCTGGAAAATCCTTAGTCAGGACAGGAGCACGCTGAGATCGCTCCAAGGACCTTCCAATTGCTAAGCTAACGCTCTACTAACTGAGCTACGACCGCTTGGTACTGCCTTATTTTTATAAAGTCCAAATCAGTAACACAGAAAGGGACATTTTGCTCTCTATGTTTGACTCTAGTCAAATTAGCAAAACCTATTATTATAACATAACCTAACACAACTACATAAATTGAACCTAAGATAAGTAATTTGTATTCTTCTTTTGTAATGAAGACAACAGAGAAATTTGGAATGAGGGCAAAAATTAGTAGCATTTTTCCTTCAATCAAATACCTATTGAAACTAACGCTCCTCCGATTTACATATATAAACTTAAGCATCTATAAGTTGGTATGCTTACTAACTTGCTTAGTAAGAACTTTTTCAGTTTTTATCTACTTTTTGTGAACTTACCTTTAAGAGCACATGTATTTCTATTCATCACTGTTTTCGTATATAAATAAATATGTACAATAAGTAGTATGATTCCATCGACACGTATGGAAGCATTTTAAAAAGTATCCTTACTCGGTAGAGTAAAAATGTATGGCTGTAAAGTGCGTAATTGAAAAGCTAATGTTATATTGCGAATTTTATCAAAACGCACACAAATCTCTAGGATATATATCTGTTCTTAGATATCAAGAGCAAATTGTGTCACGTGCTGAACCTGATACATAGACACTTCAACTTTTTCATTTACACTTTCTTCCAAAAACTGTTAACTTTCAGATCGTAAATCTTTGCATTTAATTAATGGAATTTCTATGTGTTGTTCACTTGACTGTGTATTCAGTCTCATTTCGACAATATTGCCTCTTACAGGTTTTTGTTATGTCACGTGTGGGACAATTTTGTCCTATTTGCAGTGGAATGAATGATCCAATACTCGTCTATTTTGTTTGTGGTCAATGCACTCATTGTGTTTGGTCATATTGCGTTATCTCTACAAAGAACGATGTGACTTTTTGGAGGATCAGAAGGTGACATCGACAATCAGTTAATGATAATAAAAAGTGATGGAAAACTTGTGCATCACGAATAGATCATCACGAAAGCAAAGGATCAAAAGATCTTAAATTTGAAGTAAAACTATTAGATAATCTGAGCCTCAAGGCAGATTAGCAACTCAAAAACTCAAGTAGGTTCAAGTAGTCGACTTAAGTAATAATAAATATTACATTGATAATATTATTATTATTATTATTATTAATAATAATAATAATAATAATAATAATAATAATAATAATAATAATAATAATAATAATAATAAT
>JAGDQP010012547.1:20355-50001 GCA_022664845.1 Lepisma saccharinum
ATAATAATAATAATAATAATAATAATAATAATAATAATAATAATAATGATAATAATAATAATGAAGATGGTGTGAATAAAATGTGGAAGGAAATTCGTGACACACTGAAGGGCGCAGAAAAAAAAAACATGTAGGTGAGAAGAAACTGCAAAAAAACAAAGTTTGATTTGATGAAGAATGCATAAGTTTCGTGAGCAACGAAAACAACCAAGGCTAAATAATAAAACAGAAGCAAATGAGAACCACTAGAGTAACCCGAAAAGTAACGCTACACGCGGGCTTAGAAACAAAAGGCGAAAATATCTGACGCAGTGAATTCAGAAGATAAACGAAAACATTAAGACAAATAGCATTAGAGATGTATTCAAAGGGGGTAAACTCGTTAAGAAAATGTTAGTAGCCAAACTAGGGATGATTGGACATGAACGTGGAGATCTTCAGGCTAGTCCGACTAAAATTCTCGATGTGTGGAAAAGCTATTTTGACAAGCTTCTTTATGTACTCGTACGCACAGAGGAGTGAACAAACAGAGGAGTTTGAAATCCATACAGCTGAACCGTGAATACACGAACCTATTAAGATCGAGGTCGAAGTATCAATAAAGAATTTTTAAAAATTCAAATCATCAAGAATTAACAACATCCCATCCGAATTCACGACTCCGGTTTCGAAAGACAGGTAAACAAGATATCATTGAGCTAACCACGTGATAAAGCTGCTTGGTAGGTCAAGATCCTATACAAGCTGTATAGGTAAACACAAAATAGTTAATACCAACACAATGAAACTTACTTATAAACATTCCGAAGGTAGTTTGCAGGTGGAATTATTTGCCCACCACAACTCTGCAAACTCTCAGCAATGAATGCACAAATGGTTCTCCCTTCGTCCCTTGCTTTCTTGCAAATGTTCTTCACTTCATCAGCATATCTTTTACCCAGATCTTCTCCAGGATGTGAAACATCACGGAACTTTCCTCTGTAAGTATCTGGAGGTGGAGCCTTCAAAACAAAAAGAAACATACTCTTGTTTAGACCACAAGATATGAATCGATATACATAAGTTCATATTGATAAACATTCTTAATACAAGGAAAGTCACGAGCGCTAATTATTTTTACGTTTCAGATTTAACCAGACCATCAATCAATCAAGATTTTAAATATGTACAAGGATGTACTGAAGTAGGAACTATTAATGAAAGGGCTCTTGGAAATAAGAACACCTTTTTTCAACATCCATCAGTGAGTTGATTCACAAATATAAGGCCAGGAAATAGGCTCCCCTTATTCGTCTGTAAGAAAACTGTGATACTATTGTTTAAAATGAACTATTAAAATCAGACTGATATTGAAATTTTTCATGGTAATCATGCTCCAAGAACTTCGCATCCCACCAATTTAAAAGAAAGTACATAAGGTATAAGACACTCATAAACTCGTGTGATCCCTTTAGTATTAGGAAAAGTGACTCTTCCGGATGACCTTCAGAATTTCTAGATTGAATTATTCGATGAATCTCCTCAAGAAGGTCAGATACAGATAGATCTGAGTAATATCAACCAGAAACCCATCATTACACATTTAAGAGAACTTTTGTTCAATCTTTGTCATATCGAAAAGTTCTCTAGAGAATAAAATAACGGATTTTTAGGTTTAAAAATCACACTTTCCGGTGACTTACGAAATTGTGGAATGCACAGTTCGATTTCGCTTCGTGCATGAGTAGGCTCTAAAAGTGTTTATTCATAATCGGTATCGCCTGAAAGCTTATTGCTTAAGACAAATAGATAAAACAGAAACAAGGGCTGTACTTTAAGTTAACCTACTAAAAATAAATAACGCTAAAATCATGCTCAGTCAAAGGAAATAAGAAGGTAACTTTTGTTTAAAATGTTGCATCAGGCTCTTACCTCAAGCAAGAAACCATTCAGAAGAATGGACTCCACGGAAACAAAAACAATTAGATGCAACATTACAACGTAGTGAAGTTTATCAAATTTACTTCTCCTAATTACAGCTCGAGGGACGAATCCTGAGAATGGTTCTTCTCCACGAGGATCTTAAAAAGTATTTTCTCATGCACTGTGCTTTGTCTTATAGGATTTTTATGCCCACACAGTCGTTATGCCTTCTTAATCTAATCATTACTCATTCCAAATATTGTTGTTGTTGTTATTTTCCTTTGATCAAGAAGACAGTGCGAACTTCAAAAAGCTTCAAGACTTCCCAGAATCCGTTTTTGAGGGTGTTCCTGGACCCAACAAGGGTACAAATAAGAGGCATTTTATTGATATAAAATAAAAGCAAAACTATTTTCTACTTAAGAGGGTGGATAGGTTCAGGTCTGTAAAAGTTTATCAAGAATATAACCATCTGAAATTAGACAGAGAGATACCGATTACAAACCTAAAACTTATATAATTAACCACCAAGAATAGGAAAGTATAGTATTTTGGTCAATTAGACTATACATACCACATGTGTCCATTCTGGTTTCCCGTTTCCACCAGGGAAGTTGAATTTGTAAGGCGAAATGTCGATTAGAGTTGTAAGATGACCATGGTAAGCACTGTAAGGAAAAAAAAATACGTTCCCATATTAGCCGTTAAATTATTTGCATACAAAGATTTTTGCTTCTGTGCAGCTGAAATTAATCTATTGTTAAGTGCCTGGAAATGTGACTTGTTTAGAAGCTGAAAATATTTACACGATTTTTGTTTTTACAAAATAACATACTTCGCCCATAAAATCACAAAGTCAGTTAGTCAGAACTTTTCGCTTCTAAACTTGAAAGATGTATGATTTTCCTCTCCTTATATAGGAGTAATTGTTTTATTTCTTTAAAAAAGAAATCAATCTCTATACTTTGTGTGTTTAAGTTGAGAAATTGGGAACTCCTGAAATTTTAAACAGAAAATAATAAAGTGAGAGTACTTTAATATTTCAATTCTTCTCTAGGTTAATATTTATTTTTTTTCCAGTTAAAACTACTTTGTAATTTCAAGGACGAGTTTATACGAAACATCATATCGTCTATTATTCAAAGTCCTTCCTGTAAACATAAGATTGGTACTGATTCTTGCATCGTATTAACATACAAATTGTGAAGCGAACGTATGTATATCTACGAGAAATGGCAAACTTTGGAAACATTATTCATTTTGTGTAAATCTGTTCCAACCTCTCCCTTAATTCACTTGATTAATATCTGAACAAATGTCTATGACCAAGTCTTGCAGTATCCAGTTCCCTCAATACTGTCCCTTAAGAAAATAAATTAAGATTATCCCGTGTTTAATTTTGAAAATATTCCTTCCTATAACGATAGCTAGAACTTAAACTCAATAAATTCTAATTGCAAAGCGATTACTGGCATTAATGAAGTAGGAAAGGGTGGGTCTATAGCCAATTCTTTTGAAGCCGGAATGGAACACTGTAATATTCAATTCTTCCCCTTTTCACTCTACTATTATTTAACATCGAAGAGAACGTCTGGTCCTGTCACTCTCAAATTGCATTGCGTTTATTCTTTGATTTCCTTTCCAATGAGTTGGGGCTAATGATTGAGTAATTTCCGTTCACTACACCAAATGAAGTTTTCTATCTGGTTTTACTAGTACTGGTAGCAACAGCTGTCATCCATCATCAATTTTCTTCTATATCATTGAAAACTTATGTTTATCTCTACACCTGTCCCTATATTCCTCGATATCCTCTTATCAGTTACGAAAGAAATCAACTTCACCTTACCTAATCCTAACACTAACTTCGTTTCGCACAAACTTTACATTCTTTCTATATATATATAAAAATAAATGTGCCTATGTTGGTGATTTCATCACATCAAAATGGCTTGACCGATTGAAATGATTTTTCACACATAATCATATATTGGACTCATGTGGTAGGTTATCATATCAGTCGCCATCTTGGATTCAAAATGGCCGCTCAAAAAACATTTTCCACACCGTTTGAGTTAGAGATACGAAATTTGGCATAAAGGTGTATTATTTTGAAAAAGTCGCCATTTTGAATTCAAAAGGCCGCCAAAAAAAAACATTTTCCACACCGTTTGAGCTGAAGATACGAAATTTGGTATAAGGGTGTATTATCAAGAGTAGTTTATGAAAATATTACAACATTTTGAAAAAGTCGCCATCTTGGATTCAAAATGGCCGCCCAAAAACCATTTTCAAGACCGTTCGAGCTAGAGGATTGAAATTTGGTAGGAAGATCATCACGAGTAGGTCACGATAATATAAGAAAACATTAAAAAAAAGTTGCTATCTTAATCCAAAATGGCCGCCCAAAACGCATTTTCCAAACCATTGAAACTAGAGAAACGAAATTTGGTATGAAGGTGTACCATCACGGATAGGTTCAATAAAAGGGGTAAAACTCCCCTATCAGAGCACATCCTCCCGGAGGTATGGGGCAGATGTGCACCAGGGGCAGCCTCCAAAACTTCGCAAGTTAGTGGCGCAGGCCGCCACGGCGAAGCGAGTAGTGGTGACAGTCTCGATAACTGTTGCCAACATATTTCATTGATTCCGCACCAACGGGCGGGCAAATCAGCTAGTATTCTCTAAAATCAAATTGTATCGAAAATTCAGATAACAAAACCTTAATGGCGAAATACTGCACCAAATAATAAAAAAAATATAAGACTTCATAATCTTGGAAACAAATACCTACAATCGTTTTGCCTTTCAGAAATTTTATTTTTCGTTTTCATTATGATTCGAATGCTACTTTTTGCTCAAGACAGGTTAAGAGAATATTAATAAATATTCATATTTTAGGTGGGTATTAAGTTTCTATTCCTTAATAATTATACGCACTAATCGGAAACATTAAGTAGTCTGTAAAATGTTAGAATTAATTTAATGTGTAGTAAAAGCTCCTTCGTATTTTAAATGTTATATCACTATAATTAATAAAAGTTCTTATTTAAAACTACATAAATCATAGTCATTCACATCCAAAATGTAACTCCGAAAGGCTCATACTTGAAAACAGTGAGCTCAAAGCGCTTTTAGCTAGCTTTCAACATGCCTTCAATGAACAAATCAAGTGAATTTAAGGAAAGATTTGACTAGTTTCTATCAGTCATTTGCCACTTCTTTTAAAAGATAACTCTGTCATATGGAAGATTTATCATTTAGTACCATTATTATTGTTATTTGGATCCTAAATTCGTATTCTTTTTTTAGCTAATACACTTTCCAAAGATAGCGACATTTTAATGAGAAAAGACAAAATACAACAAGCTACAACACAAGATACGTTTGAAAAAAATATCATCCACGCAGACAAGCAACTACTAAAATAAAAAAAGTATGTTTTTTTTTTTAAATAATCAAGAGAATTCATTAACTTACATGTTGTGTAGGGTGTGAGTTTTGAATTGGTATTGGATTTAAAAATCTGGTTTCATCCAAGATTGAATGATATACTTCAACATCTTGCCATCATCCTCACCACCATCCAAGGTTTTCTCCTTCTTCTGTGCTCAATCTTCCATTTGGGTATGACATACACACACATACACATACACACATATACAAACTACTACATACCAATACGACTTTATACACAATCCTCACTTCTACGATTTTTAACACTTTTAATTTTACACAACTTTGTATGTTATACAGAAAAGAAAAACATAAAATGTGTTCGTTCTTTTCAATTTTATATCTAAAACGAGTAATTTTTATATTATTATCGCAGCAGCTACTAACTTAAAGAAGATGGTTATGGTACAATCTTCTTCTGCGAATTTAAATATAATTTTTCCACAAGTAAAAAAAATCTTTTGCTGAAATATCAAAAGGAGGGAGGATTCCAACATAGGGAGAAATGTGCCTCTCATCCGCATCTCTGAGGGGGCATTTTTCTCAGTGCTTAGCTCTCTTCATCAGGATTTTGTTTTTTTTAAAACGTTTTTAAAAGCTGAAATGAAAAAATTAAATAATAAAAATTAGTAAGTTCTCTTGTGTTGGGCTCAAATACATTTTAATACATACATGTTTTTCTCCTGAAAGAAGCAAATTATTAATTTGGCTACGTTCTGGTAATAGTTCAAGTAATCAATTCAAATGAAGTAATTGGTTCATAATAATTATGCTTGTCGAAGTTAGTCTCAGTAATATAAATTTAAGCGAACACTAAACAATATCGAAGAATTTACTTTTGTTTTTATTAAAGCTAGTTTTGTTCCGTCATTCCCTAATCAAAACTGGAAGAATGTTTTAATGGATACATTCAACGCAGTAAACTGCTATGTGAGCAAAGATTTATAGAACTAACTATAGGTTCTCAGAGGTGACACCACTGACAACCAAGATATTAGAATTAGATGTTAGACAAGAATTGCAAAACCTGAATTTGACAACCTGTTAATTCTATAAACTCCTGCCCACAGAATAGGTCACTCATAGAGTTAGGAAGAAAATAGAGAGAACATACATGACGTCACATAAAGCCAAATTCGGTTCATCGGAAGCCATCTTGCGTGGCCCCATTAGAGTCCCTCTATACCGAGTACTGTGAGGATGGCCTTTTTCGATACAGGATGAGTGCACCTGAGAGAGGCAATACTCGGAAAAGAGGGTCTCTGAATATAGGGCCACACAAGATGGCCGAATTGCATCGTTCCTTCCGTCTCTTGACTTCATTCCCCTCTCCAACAAAACAGCCAAAGGTTCCCTCTATTTATATTCTCAACTATATAAGCTCACTGCTTTGAATGTATCCAATAACCTATTTTAATACAACGTTTATAGGTTGTGTTAGACATGACGTCATTGACTTAACCAGGAATATTAGAATTAAATGATATGTCAAACATGAAAAATCTTAATCCGAACATAACGTTAGGGCTGATTTTCATAAAAGCTTGCGTTGCTTGCTATTAGGGTGAGTAGTCAATTGACACACGTGTTTTAAGGCCCAATATTTCGTGTTCTATGTGTAACACGTATTTCGATTGGTTATTCATCTAAATCGCAAGCAACGAAAGCTTTCATGAAAATCAGCCCTCTGTCTGCCATTTTGATGTGCACAGCCAAAGTTTAAGAGATTGGTCATCGCACAGATTAATCAACGGCGAACTTCTGCCTTAGGTAAACTAGATTGTGTTTGTTTCGGTCATTGTTTTTCATCGCACCTGACTTCATTCTAGGGCAAACGTCCCTGAAATTGACCTGACCAGTTTTTGGGCCCTCTCAAGGTTTTTATATGTATAAAGTGGAAAATAATTTGGCAAAATTGATATTGTTCCCGACACGTTGCTTATTGTTTCTTTGATGACTTCTGCACGCGAAACACATCATCTTTGTTATTGGTCATGGTTAAGGTGATAATTTCAAGAAGGCTTCGTTAAGTTAGAAATTTAACCTATCAAAATCTAAGCAGATAAGCAAAGGACTATACTTTGATCAGGGATGTACGCAGAGGGAGGGTCCTGGGGTCCGCCACCTCCCCGAAAATCTTTGTGTGTGTGTGTGCGAAATTGGTGTCTTTTTTGGCAAAATTATATACATTTTACGTAAACTTCACACCCAGATAGACCTTCTTCCCCCTCGGAGGCGCTGGACACCCGAAACCAACTTCTAGGTACGTCCTTGATTTTGATTTTATTCCAGTTATTTATTTCTATAATGTAATTATTGTAAGAGGACTGGTGTGCCATTTTTCCACAATGCCCATTTAATTGGCATAGGGAGCAAATAAATAATTAGCATTTTTTTAAATAGAATTTTCAGATTTCTAACATAGCCATTCTAACGTGTAAGACACAAAAGTACGATGACAAGAAATTGTCACGTAGTACACGGCTTCACAGGCACAAGTATTTGGTAGTGGGGCCAACTACTATAGTCTCAAGACTCTCAACAAAACAAGTGACTGATACACGTCTTCAGCAAGGGGGGCAAGGGGGCGCCCCCCCCCTTCCCTAGCCAGAGAAAATTATACTGCGCAAGATAGAAAACCAAAATAAAATATTTATATGTAGTTTCTATATATTTTTTATTAATTTTTATTTTATTTGTTTATTGTCAACACAACAAGCTTTATAGCCCAATTAGTGTGTCGATATTTAAAATGCTCATTTACAAACATTTTTATTACAATACTTCTAAATGCTTTGGAAGATGAAGACATATCACATATATCCAATTCGATGGAAGTTCTACATATCTCATTGTAGGTAGTATAGCTGAGGACAAATGTACTGTCTCATGTCGTTAAACATTATTTTCGAAATTCGCAAAGATGTCCCTCCCGTGTGTAGTATCTATTAACGAAAATTAGCATTAAGTTTAATAGTTCGCTTTGTGTTACAAAAATATTACTCTCCGCGATAAAACGAAGGAACTATTCGACTTTTAATAAATTTTGGGCTTAGCATTTTTTGTTGGAGAAAAATTATTTTTTAGTAAATATCGCCCTCGTTTAGCGACATATCGGGACAATATTTTCCTCAAGCGTGCGTCATGTGATTGTACATATGTCTGTAAGTCAACAAATTTATACGACGTTTCAAAGTACTTACTTATTTTTTAAATAAGAAAATTCAGTTACAGACATGCAATACTTTAGTTATAGACCAACATGTCTCCACGTTGGTGACTTCGTCATTATATTGTCCATGGCTTTTTGCAGTGGAAGAGACTAAACCCAGTGTTGTCTTCGCGAGTTTTTAATAACGGGACACGAAACTGTAACAATGATACTAAGTCTGTGCAGTCTAAGCCATTTTGAATTATTTTCCTTTGGTGTAATGAATATAAGCATAGTACGTTTTCTCTTATGTAGAAACGTTGTTAAATTTTCTTTCCATCTTTATTGCAAATCCTAGAATTGTAATATTTGTTATGTGGCTGTTAAAAATTAATTTCATATCAAAAGTGACACCAGAATTTTTAACTATGTCGGGCCTACTTAATGCATACTTATGAATTTAACAATTAAATCTATAAATCGTTTTATTTCTACTGAAAGATAAAACTTGGTTTTGACGGAAAGCTGATTGATAGCGCACTAGTTAGTAAACTTGTCTAAACTATGCTGTAGTTTTATATCTTCCATGGAATTAATTTTAGCATATATTTAAGGTCATCCGCAAATAGCACTTTTTCATTATCCGGTATGAATTCCGGAAGGTCATTAATGAACGAGAGAAATAACAACGGTCCAAGATGCGAGCCTTGCTGGACTCCTGACAGCGCTGTATATTCATCAGATTTGTGTTCCTTAAATAGAACAGACTGTCTGTGATTAGCTAAATAATAGCACATGACCCTAATCAAGGATGGAGAGAAGGCATGGCGATTTAATTTACCTAGTAGTATATTGCGATTAACTCTGTCAAACGACTTTTTCAATGTTAATATAAATCGCATCGACTTACTTTCCTTCGTCCAACGGATTTTTAATAAAATCTGTAACAACTGCAAGATTCGTTATCTTGGATTTTTGTGACACAGTGCCATGCTGTTGAGATAACTGGCTTCAAAGGATTAATAATTCATTAATATACAATCTGTTTAGAACTTTTGCAAAGACTGGTAAGATTGCTTTAGATCTGTGGTAGGTAATTTCCCGTCTGTCGTTTATTTTAGGTATAGGACAAACTAAAGCAGATTTTCATTTGTTACGGAATATACATGTTCTTAGTGCCAAGTTGAATACAATCAATAGGCAATATTTAAATTTATCAATACATCCATGCACTAAATAGGATGAAAATACGAGGATATGCCATCAGATCTAACTGTCGTTTTGCATTTTAGATTCTTGATAGCATTTTCTATTTCATTCAAATGTATTTGGTCAACAGACAGTATTCCAATTTCTTCGTAACCCCTAGAATTAATATCAAAATTACCGAACGGTTGAGAAGAGGATACAAATACTGATTGGAAATACTGTGCAAACGTATTAGCTATCTCTTCATTGTTACACAATCTGACCTTTAAATTTTAATATATTTTTGGGGGAAGATGTTTTGTTTTGTTTTTAATAAATTTCCACAGTTGACTTGCATCATTATTGATATTACTTTCAGAATTTGACATAAAGGTCTTATAGGCTATTTTTATGTCTTTCTTGACTTCCCTACGCAATCGAACAAATTCCTGATAGCAGGGTTTTGAATTTTAATTTGTATGTAGACTTTATATGATAAATTGTTTTAACCTTGAGTTTCCAAATGTCTTTAGTAAACCAGCACGGATACTTTGGGACAGAGTTCCTTTCGCATGGGATATATTTGACAGATATTTCATAGATAGTATCATAAAGTTGACTAACCAGATCATTATTATACCCTTTTAAGCATTCCCAATCATCTTCTAGCATGCTTTTAGGTAGGTTTAATATACTTCGAGATATTGTTCTTTTTGCGCCCTTAATTTAGTAAATATTTTCGTGGTTACCTTTGGATAACTTTTAATAAGTCACAGAAAAACTGTCGCTTTATTCCCCCCCCCCCCTCTGAAAATCACAACATGGGCGCCCTTGGTCTTCAGGTCTCAAAAACATAATGAACGTAAGGGCCAATAATTGGGCATGAAAGGGGTCAACAATAGAAGGGTTAGAGAGCCAACAATAGATCACTTTAGTATTTTGAAGAAAAGAAAATTAATAATAAAATTATATATATTTTCTGTATTTTTATTATCTCACTGTGCAATTAATTTCGGGAAGGATCTAAGAGCCTACAGTTAGCATGAACAAAAAAATAAAGCCGGAATAATCTGCATTTCAAGTTCCAAAACGAACGTGGTCTAAAATGACCAACTTACTGATACGTTTACCCTACTTGTCAGTTCTCATAGTGTATGAAAGGGTTGTATGTGAGTTACCATTTTAGCCAAATCACCACGTGACCGGTTATTACCCTTCTTTTTTTAACAATATCAAAGTTCGTCGTGTGACAATGTTCTCTTGAACATATGAGGAGGGAACAAGTAAGAGCACACAAGTCCATTTTGATAAAAGAAAAGTTTCGTTCTTTTTAAGATCTTAATGAATAGTTGTAGTGAATCATGCAACTATACATATACCGTATAGTTGGTACTTGCCTATTTTATTTCTAGATCTGATTGTGTATTTTCTAAAGTTAAATTACGTTACATAAATGAGAAAGTAAAGTTCTTTTCTGCCAAATTACGAAAGAGGGTGGGGGGGGGGGACTGTTAACTGTCTAGAGGCCCTGGGTCTCTATGTCCGAGCCTGAAATTAATATGATAGGCCTAATTAGGTTAAGAATATACTATTAATTACGGAATACAAAAAAGAGAGACCAAGTATCGGCTTTACTAGCTGATCACTTTTATTTTAAGTCGTTTCTATTCCTTTGAATTATGGTTGTATGATGGAAGACAGGTTAAGATTGATTTTTCAATTTCGGCCAATCATCTAATATCCTTGGTTAAGTTAATGACGTCACATCTAGCATAACCTATAGTTAGTTCTATAAACGTTGATTTTAATCCGTCTTTTCAATCAATACGTTAAAAATGCCATCGCGTGTTACATTTCTTTCATAATAGATTTAAATCCATCATTCTAACATGAACCACAACTGAAATGATGACAAGTGGAGGAAGCAGAAACTGAAAGCATACTTACTGATCTAATGTGATCACATCATAATTTTTTGTGTGCGTTCTTGCAAGACGAATTGCTAAGTCATTGGCTTCTGATCCCGAGTTAACGAAGAAACAAACGGACAGAGGATCAGGAAATAACTTGGTGAGTCTTTCTGCGTACAGCACAAGATTATCGTGAAGGAAACGGTTGTTGGTGTTGAGAATCGCCATTTGCTCACATCCTGCCTTCACAACATCTGGTTGACAATGTCCAACTAGGAAGAAGGAAGAACAAGATTGTAACTATGATAACTAATGAACATGTCACATGTCTAATGAACACAATGCGTCATATAAAGAAAGAGGTCAAGCACTGGTTACAATAGAATCATTGCTTGGCTAATCAAGGGTTTAGAAATGCATAGTGGAGTACGAGTTACTTTAATTTTGCATTGCAAGGTAGATTATTTTCCGCAGTTTTGTTTGCTATTTTGAAACGTTTAAAAGATCACACTAGATGGTATGATTTGTTAACATGATATTTCCACGCGCTTTATACAAATTTTGTCACTCTCTACACATCAAATTAGATTAGATTAGCTCTATTAAAACTGTACGCAAATTATGACGTCAAAAAAGTAACTTTTTGGAACAGTTATCACTTATCACTTCATATGACAGATCTGTACAATTATTTTCTTGTCTGATTTACAAAATGGCAATAATACCTTTCGTTATTGCTCAATTTTCAGAATTGGAAAATAATGGGAGTGAGTTTAGTATATCCCTCCCCTATATTCCAGGTAATGACCCTTGGAACAACTATATGAAAATAAAATTAAATTAAAATTTAGGCCTTGCAGAAAATTTGAAAGACTATATCCGGTTCCCGGGCAAAATCCCCCTTAACAGCAGGCCCGTTGCCAGCCGAAAATCTTAGGAGGTGCTGGGCAAAATTTAGGGGGCGGGGGGCTAGTCGATATATAAAAAAGATTCCTTTGCGGAACGATTTTAAACAAAAATTGCGTGATTGCAAAACAAACAGGGGTAAATTACATAGATTTCAGCGAATTTGCTGTACTTTTTATCACTAAAAAGACTGTCATTGCCCGGTTAGATGCCAGTGAATACGTTTATCATCTGCACTCATGCGAAGAGTCGTCTTATTCGCCCTTATTTCTATCCACATTTACTCCAGAGAATGTTTGGGAATTCCCTACTTTCTTTGGGCATCCATTGCGTAATTTTGGAATATACAGTTTTGGATAAAGCAAGTCTCAAGTTTTTTAGGATGTCATGCCGCTTCCGTTCTACTCTTAATGTTATTGGAATTATCAAGCTTTAGAGTTCTTTTACCACGCTTTTGGAACCCTATAGAGCCGAAACGAAACATTTGTGCATCCTCGTTGGTCTATACAGTTTATCTTATTTTCATATCAGGAGTTTCGTGAGGTAGGTATGTCGGTATTGTTTTTGCACTGCCTCTCCGCAAATATCACACATACCTTTTGCCGATAATGCATGATGACGGAAAAGTAACAGAGAAACGGTAACGTGAAACGACTAGATATATTAGATCTGATTTAACCCAGGCAAGACACTAATCAAAATCTTTTGAAAGGGCACCGGTCCTGATAGTTGAGGGATCAGTTGCTTGATCTGATGAAGCATATGAGCCAATAAACTCGTATTACCCAAAATTATCACATTATTATTTTCAGAAATTTAAGCTAGCTAAATTTGGAATAATCTAACTATTTTTCTATTTAAATCGAGACAATCAGACCAGTGTCGGTTTTGATACTAGCCTACAGTTTCGGTTGACAAACCAACATGTGATATGACTCAGCCTACCATTTCTTATAGTCTGATCGTTGGGGAATCCTTGGAATTCAATGAGCATTTGCTTTCGCTTGTGTGTGGGAAGATTCTTATGTTTGGGTTAATATGTGTAGTATGTTCAGTGGAAACTACTTGTGTAGTTTATTTATCCAAAAGGACTTCGCGCCTCGTGAATAATTCTGGGCCCCCAATAAGTTTTTCTAAGCTCAACTGCTTCTATGCACGATATTTTGAATTCCGCATTGTGGCATTTGTCCGTCTGTCTCTCAGAAGCCAAATATTATAATAATTATCTTTTGTATCTTCGTCGATATTAACAGATGAAAGTTTTCTTTTGTATCTTTGTTATTTGGTTCTTTCATTTCTTTACGAATTTATTGAATCCCTGTTCTTGCTATTGGTGGATTTCTTACCTTTGAACCAGCATTTTTTGTAGAAAATATCATTAAAAGAGGATTTCATTTTCTGGTGCGTAAAACTTTTGGAAATGTCTTTAACCATAATGGTTTTAAAAATCCATTTGGTTACATTGTGTTTCTGTCATATTTTGCTAAGTATAGCAAGCGATAAATAAGCTATATTTTTGTCAACTATTTTAGCGTTTCGCTTTATTTTACTTCGTTTATTTCTCCTAGCCACGGTTGAGAATCTTAGTTGCACTATTTGTTTCTGAAAGCTTTTTTTTTTTTTTTTTTTAGGAGTTGAGCAACCCCGATGGTGCCTAGGGTGTTTATTTGCTTTTATATGTTAAACCATCCCTATATTTTTAGATGAAGTTTGCCGAGTTCCTGTGGTGTATCATTTGTTTGTCCCAGGCAGGAATCGACTTAATGATCTCAGAGATTTTTTTTCTGCGTTAGCTGCGCTTTTTATTGAATAAAGAAGTTAAGTTCATGCTGCCGGTAGAGTGCTAATTTATGGAAGTGAATACTTCAACGTTTATTATTAGAGTATTTTTTTTTTTTATAGAGAGAGCATGTTCTCTTTTAAACTTTTAAGCATATTGCTACAGCGGTAGATTTTCGATTAAGATGCGTGCCTCCCAAGTTTGCACCATCCGTGTGGAATGAGGAAGCCATAAACGAATAAAGCTGCACCATCAATATATTTATATGAAGGATTCAAAAAGAAAATTAAGATGTAAATTTAATATACCGAACGGATTAGAAGGTCAAGAATTTGATCATCGGTCGCCCGGTCAGAGTCTGTCTGCTCTTTTTGGTCACGACTTGGTCAATCGGGTCTCCAAAAGTGATCCGATTTCTGCTCTGAACTGAGATTGTTGACAATTTAATTTTCATTATCTATATTGGTTTTGATTTCTAAAAGTAACAAAAATACTTGAAAATTTACATAATAAATTTAAAAAACTAAAGATCTTGTAATTTTAATATATTCCTACATTATTTAAGTGAAATTGTTTCTACAACAAACATTTTTTATATTAATGCTCTTCTTATTACTGCTTAATTAATAATACCTCTTAAAATACTTTTATATATCTTTTATTTTTATTTATTTATGTGTTGTCGAATAGATTGTTTCAGTTTCATAGAGGTCTTTTTGCATTATAGATTCCACTTCTCCAAGGAACTTATTTCTAGGAGAGATTTTGTCCTATACATGCTGTTTAGTCCGGGGATTTTGTTCTAGATTCGAATATATCTAAGATAATATTTTGAAATTTCGTGTTTGTGGTTACCATTGCATGATACAATAAGTGCTAAGGTTAGATACGTTTCTTTTTGGGGGGGGGGGAATACCCCAGTCGCACAATAAAGAAACATTGATAACATCGTTGAATGCCCATCTTTTCAACAGTAAATTCAATGATTCCACATTATTTAAACGTTTATTTTTGACACCATTTTGAAGCCAACATTAAAGAGGCTATCATTCAACAGTGTTATCAGCGTCAAATCAACGTGTTGAACTGAGGTAAGGTTGAATTAAGGGGTAAGGTTGAACTAGTCCAATATTACAATTTGCACTCGTGGACTACGTTGCATAAGATTGTTATTTGATGAGAAAATTTTCAGGAACGTGCTTACAAAGAGACATGATACAATAACAATTAATTTTCTGCGCCACTGAGTAAGGCTATATTGAACAGGACACGTTAATGAATATGCCTTCTAGCATTCGTTTCCTGAAAGTTTTCTTTTACTTCAGTTTGTTGATGTACTTTTTAATGTATTAATCTTCTATGACAGATATCAGTATAAAAACCCGTTGGGGGTAAAGAGATGAGTGAGGCAAGAATTCTACTCACAAAAGAAGTAATATCCATTTTGCGAGTGATTTTCTTTGTGTCACTATGGCGAAAGTGTTTCCTTTGTAATAAAATTAAGAGATTTAGTATCCTCCCTTGTGCCATAGTGACACAAAGAAAATCACTCGCAAAATGGGTATCACTTCTTTTGTGAGTAGAATTCTTCCGTCACTCTTCCCTTTACCCCGAAAGGGTTTTTATAGTGATATCACTTATTTTGTAAGGCTGTCTGTTAAAAAAATAAAAGTGCACAGTCTTCATACAAAAGGTCGATTTTGGACCATGGTAGGCTCCGTATCTCGATAACGGTAACTCCTATTTTTTAAAAAAAGCTTCGATTTCCCCCAACTTGTTGGGGCCCGCAATTGACCCCTCCCCTACCAACCATTTGGGACTAAAACTAAAAACAGACAGAATGACAGACAAACTTTTCTATCATTTGTGAAAATTCTGTGATTCAACTAAAAAAAAAAGTCGTAGCTTTCGAACCCCTTCACCGATTTTGACGTGTAATACACCGTTTGAAAGGTATTGAAGTGTAAATTAAGATTCCGCAAAATTTCGAAATTATTTTTGCACCGCCCTAGGGAGTCTCAGGAGGATTCCACCGACCATTATTTTTCTGTGTCTTAGTATGGCAAAGAGCTTTCAAATGTAAGTTCAAGCATCAAAATTGGGCTTACAGTTCGCTAGATCCGAAACTCGGTGCCGCTAACAGACCAGCGTCACTCGAAGAACTACCGTTCTTCATGATTATATTCAATTGTACGTTGTATGGATAGATTAATTTAAGTAGAAGTATTCTTATAGGTGTTGAAATGAGGAGACAGAAAATTAAGCTACTGTAAATAGAGCTGAAACAGGTCACCGGGTCAATTGGATAAGTATTCCATCATCGGGTCGCCTGATTACAGTCAGTTTGCTCATTCAGATTAAGACCAGATCACCGTGTTTGTTCGGTAAAGATCGAGTCGATTCGGACACTATAAGCGACCCTGTTTCAGCTCTGACTGTAAATAAATCGTAAATCACAGAAGATTGCATTTTCCGCACTAGCTGAAATACAGATATCTGACAGAAAAACTTACCATGAGCCACATTATTGATACAATCCAAGTATTGCTCTCCTTTTTCATCATACATGTACTGGCCTTCAGCGCGAACAATTTTCAATGGGCTGTTCCGGAAAAACAGTTTGCAGGAGCCCCTGGGAAGAAAAGGTAAGCGTCAGTCATAATGAAAACAATAAGAACACAAAAACAAAAATACAAAACTTGACAGAAATATCGTACATGGAATAATATAATCTGCACAAGTTAACGTTCTTATCAAAATATATTCTATATGTTGTTAAGTGTTGTTTGTTACAATTCTCTATCTTGTTTTTACTTTCTCCTGCTCGTATTAGTACAATATAGGGAAGACTGACAAGGAAACTGTCTCCGGTGGGACACGAAAATCAGCACGAAACTTTCACAGTGCATTGATGATGTGTTCAAATGAACACTCCTGTAGTACTACGTTTCGGAATTTAGCGGAACACGAATTACAGGACTTCAAAGTTTTCGAAATTTTGATCTGAATGCCTGAAGGTGAGGCAACACTTCATACATATGCATTTTCCATTCACTTTTATGTAAAAGTTTCGCTGAACATAGTTTAAGTGTTAGAAAAAAGATATTGATAAAGTTTGCGTGTTAATTAATTGCTCTGGTCTCTGCTAAAATGCGAATATTATATAAATACAGGGTGACCCAAAGGAAACTTCACATCCCGTTAATTTTGTAAGCAATTGATTTCCAGGAGTAATCCCGACACACACCCCTTTTAATTTGAGGGAGAATGTGATATCGTGGTTAAGCATTATGTCCCATTTTATTGTGGTCTAGTGGTGAAAAGTGCAATTTTCTTAAATTACAATATGGGTCAAGTAACATATCATGTCAATGGTCTTTAGGTTTCATTTACAAAAGCGTGTAATCATTTACTAGTTTCTTTGTAAACTTTGCGAGAAATTGCGTTTGGAAGGTGAAGCGAAAGTTGGTAGATGAAGTAATATTTTACACAATTTAACGTTACGAGCGTTCCAATTGCCATCTTTAGTATAAAAGAGCTCCTAGAAACATCGTGTGATAAATTTAAACGCCCTATCTCGTAAAAACTTAAAAAAAAAACTTTATTTTTATATGGGCCAGTTTAGCAACTTTGGACTGCGGCCCGTCACGATTTGCCTTTAGCTGTTAAGTGTTAAAATCCACACCCATGCCCCTGCCGGGACTCGAACCCGGGACCGTTGAGTCGATAGCCTACCGCCGCAGACCGCTCGACCACCCGGCCGGCGCCCTATCTCGTGTTTTGTGATCCAGTAGCACCCAACTTCTGTGATGAATTCGTTAATGCGGCGAATTTCAGATCAGCATTCCGCATTGGGAAGAGAAAGTACATGGGTTCGAACCCCGCTGCCAAATATCGTGCTTCAGAATTTACATTACTTTCACGAGACGAACGTTGAGCTGGTACAACAACTAAAGCCCTGCCCGCTGACTTCCACTCAGGCACAACGTTACGTCTTTTGATACGTTAGTTCACTATATACACTCATTACACGCTTCTTTTCTAGTAATATTTCTTCCAAATACGAATTGACCTATCATATTCGTTGTTAATCGAAGATAAACACGCGGTCTCTTGTTTCGGATCGGCACTCAGAGGAAAGTAGGTTTTAAAAGGCCTACTGTCGGCAAAATTGTTGAAGGTTTTCCTCAGTTTCAACAGGAAAACTCAGGTTGGTACTTGGACAAAAGATCGAGTCGCTATCTTCCACTTTCTGTCCTGAGAGAGTGCTCCCCGAGGGACGTCATGCTCAATCATGTAACAAAAGGTCTGTGTGGCCCAAAATTGTAAATAAAATAATAAAACAAAATATAAGTGCTATTAAAGGTTTATTTTCATTTCAAATTCAGTGAAAGAACAATCAGTTTACAAAAATTTCCTCGCACGTTCATGCAACGAGATTTATTAGATTGCCAGAAAATACGTTAAATGAAACTTAACATAACTATGTCACGGCAAGGTTTTCCGAAGTTTTATTTATTTATAATTATTTACTTATTCTAGAACACACAACGACCCCACGCCCTGTTACAGTGTGCATTACTCTATAGAAATGAAATAATAGTGATATGACAATTTTACAGTACATTTCAGACTCTGCTTTAACTACACAATACAGTGGAAGGTTCACTGCAGTATAGGGAAAATATTTGTTTGTTTTTATGATTATCACATTAAAAATAGGTCTTATGTAGATAAATATGATGTAATACATTATAAAACAGGAAGTAAAATACACAATCAGGAAAAAGAAAACATACAAATGTCACCATAGAGATAGTGAGTAAATTTCCTTGATCAGTTGCATGCCGATATGTTAGGCTATTTTTTTTTAGCGCTTTCTCAGCAAGTTTAAAATCAAAGCCAGTTCTTAACGTAAATATGTGTCATGCGTGTAAGTAAAAAAATGACCTTTGTACTAAATAGACCTAAATTTAAATTTCTGTTTCTACAAGCCTTGTTTGCGTTAGTTGATGGTTGAATTGTAAAAAAATGTTATTTCTAATCTCTTTTAATTTTTCATTATATAATCGAATACAAATTCAATAAAATAAACATTAATTATTTTCTCTTTAGAATGTATTTTTGATTACAACATAGCATGAATAGCTTATGCAAGGTAGGGGGTTCGTATATGGCCCACCTTAACTTTGTTGATTTTTTTTTCACTAAGAAAGGCTATTTATTTGTGTGAATCGACTGAACCATCAAGTTGGGAGACTATTTAGACAAATGAAAAAATAAACCTGCTTCCTACAAATGACGTATAAAAATGTAATAAATCGAAAACTAAAATGTTGCCAGTGGGCCATATTGGGAACATTGTGTTTCCAATATGGCCCGCAATAGAAAATAAGAGCGTATGGCAAAAGTGATGTGTAATTTTTCTGTATTACTCATTATGCTACATATTGAGAGATATACATTACAAGCATACATAACTTATATGATATTCCAAAACCAAGAATAAATTTTATTAATATAAAATGCCAAAATTTGTGAAAAACAAGTGAATATACATTATACAAAAAGAAAAATTTTAGTAAATAAGAAGAAGTGTAACGCAAACGAAGAAGTTTAGAGCGTCAAGTCTCACATGAGGGACATAGAAATGGTCCGTGATCTTTAGCAATGATTCCAACACACCCTTCATGAACGTATTTGCGCTACGACACGCAAAGATAGATGTCTGCAACCTTGTCTGAATGACAAAGATAACAAAACCAAAATTCACAAGACTTGGAGCAACTCAGTGTCGGTTCTTCAGGGTTATTAGAAGAAGCTGCTGAGATTCTGATCGTTTTAAACGTGATGACACTTGCTTTGTTTTAGGTTTAATCTTCTTATTCCTTGTATTGGAATTGATAGCTTCCTTATTACCTGTCATTATCTTCGTTTTAATTACTAAACATTATGATGATGAGTGTTCAATACAAACATTTCAAATACGCTATTCCTTCATTTTAAACAGTTATGACTGCATTTTGCCCAATATGGCGGTGGGCCATATTGCGCACTATTGACCTGTTTACTTTTTCTGGCGCCTGCTAGTTACACAATCCAATACATTGCGTCACATACATTTTATGTTCACGTATGCTCACATAGCTACATTATGCATGATTAGGTTTTCAACAATAGATACTAAAAGGAAACATTACTTACTTTGCTAAAATAATAGCAAAATATTTTCTTGCTCAATATGTCACTTCAATAGAAGCTGCTGCCGCTCACGCCACTCGCAAACACATGAGTCGCGCAAAAATGCTTTCTTTTCTCATGAGGATATAATTTACGGTGACATCTAGTAGCACCAACGGAAAGCTACAGAGATCTGAGGGAGAGATATTGGGGACCCGGGCCATAGTCGATACACTTACCTTATTATAGGATACTAAGTTAGTTAGATTGAAATGAACAATTTCAAAGAACGGTGTTACCAAGTTCTAAAAAAAAATGGAGTCGCCCAAAACCGTCACATGTTATACATTACAACGTCCTATAGAATTAGAAGGTTGAGAATCATAGTGGTATAATCAGGTCTGCCTGAAAAATTGGACTAAGCGAAGAAAATGTCAAATATCTTGTGGTTAAAACCAAAACTGACACGTTTCACAGGGTCATTCGGGTCAAATTTTGGACCGGTCCTGTTCTTATGGCTTGATTTCGACCTGGTGTCTCAGGGAGCAAAGCAGATATTTTAATTATTTCCTTCCGTTTGAACAGTTTCTCTCGGAGGTGTCCGGGACCAGAGGTGTTACCCCAGAATGGGAAAAATACGATACCGGAAATTCCCAGTTCATTAGAGTTCCCAGACCGGGTCAACACAAGTGACCCGGTTTCACCTCTGGTTAAATCCACATATCTCCATGTTTTCTTTTTGAAGTCGAGAAAGTAAAAAGTAAACGAACAGTGTACGCAATTTTGGTTCAACACTGTATCTTTCAGAAGTTATGGTTATTTGAAAGTTGGTTATGTCTGTAATCACGATTACTGACTTCACTACGAATCTTGGACCTCCATTTTTTTCTTTATTTGTAACTGAATTATTTCTCTTGTACTTCGTCTAATTTTGATGTGTTGTACTTCAAATTATGTATTCTTCTTGACAAGGGTTAGGTGGTAGAGCAGCCTCCGGCTGAACCTCGCCCGCTCTAATAAAGCCATTTTCAATTCAATTCAATTCAATTCAATTAGCTGTGTGTAGCTAGGTATATCGTGATTGCGCAAATCGGTACTAAAGCGGAAAATGAAGAACGCACAGCTGAGAGTGATTTTCTTTTGTTAAGTTTATGAATTCAATCTGTGGCGCTCTTCACGATAAGCGATTAGACAATTGAATACAGTTTTACGTGGAAGATATGACTAATAAACGCAACGTCACATTGATTTGCGGGATTCCGCGCATTTAGTAAATACAATGCTGGAAAATAAACCGCGAGGTCATTGATCTACACTAACAACAAAATGATCTGATAAAGAACATCGTATAGAAGTTAATCTTCCCCAAGGTTGATGGGCTTTTAGTGGCAATTTTTCTTTCACTGTGCACTTTGCCACTAAACACAATATTATGTTGAGCCGTGGTAAGAAACCAGCTCAGCGTTTGCCTTCATGATTGATTAGGAAAAAAAACAAAACAGATTGGCCTGCCCAGGGATTGAGTCTGGAACTGTCCGAATATGAGTTACAAACGCTCTGTCTGAACAAGAGCGTCTTTAGCCGGGAGAAAAGGGGTTCGGGCGAACTCCTTAAGTAAAGTTCCGCATCTTTACAGTAAAACCTCTGTTAACCGAAATACTTTTAACCGAAACGGCAAAAAAAAAAATCGAAAAAGATAAAATTTGAAATGCTAACTGTAGCGCGACATGCGGGCTATTTCAATGCGTGAGGTCAACGCCTGTTTAAACAAAATGAGGAGAAAGCGTAGGGGTTGAGGGTGGCGGGCCGGGTCCGTGACCTTGAGTTTAGTCGGCCGGTTCCCGTTACCTGCTACCTCTAATGAAGCGTTGACGAGATACTGCGGCAAGAAACCGGTGTGAAAAAAAAACCAGAAAAAGATAAAGGTTTTTTTTATGTAAATTTAGTTGTACAGTATAAGAAGTTGTCCAACTGTAGAAGCATTTAAAGCTTTATTAAAAGTCTGTTATATAATCTGTTTGTATTTATTTCATACAGTTTATAATTTGACGCCCTTATAAGTGATAGAGAACAAACCTATTTAAATTCTAAACTCACAATTCTTATTTTAATTTAACATAAACTGTTAAAGTAACAGTTTTGGTTACGTTTGTTTGGAACGTAAGAAGCATATGAATGGATGGATCTTTACCTGCATCACACTCTTCGTGAGACCACCGATGACAAAAGATGCACTTTGCCAACGTGTTCCCGTGAGTATCCTCTGAGAAGAGTCCAGTGCAGAATAAGCACTCTAGATCATTGTCAACATTTGTGGAGAAATCGTAACCGCTCGTATCAATCAGCTACTCGTATATTTCACCATCGGAATTGTCTTTGGAAGCGCTGGAACATCGCTTCCTCACCTGTGCTTTCTTCGAATTGTGTTTCGTTCCCCCTCCCCTTTCTTTTTTGGAACTTCTGGGAAAAGCTTCTTCTTCAGAGAAGGTTGCGTTATGGTCTTGTTGACTCCGAACTTTCTATAAGTTATTTTTTTCTTATATGAAGCAGATGTAATCAAAGCCGATTGTCCTCCTCCATACTTTTGAACATCGTTCTTGTCTGATGTGGTTGGTTGTTGTAACCGGTAACAGTGCGGAGTATTTGAATGCTGGCAAACTGAGGTATATGCTGCACTCTTATTTAATGATAGATGTAAGATGGGAAAGGGTGAAACATCAGCGGATCCAAAGATATTCGCGGATCCTTCAATTGTAATACAACAGTTCTCTCATACATTTAGTTTGACCTTCGACATCCGGAAATATGTTTCAATTACAATGCATTGTTTCAGCTTTTCGAAAGGCATTGATGGATTTTGATATCTGTATCGGAACCCTAAATAATGGACATGAGTGTAATTGCTAGACATAGATAAAACAATTCATCATAAAATGTAATGTGCAAATGGAGATGCAGAATCACAAACAATAGTTATTTACTTCCTTTTTCTCACTAATGTTACTACAATAAGGAAAATATTGGTATGGAGAATTCGTTTCAAACTGTTTTTATATAATATTTTCCTTTAGTAGAACTTAGTATAATTATGAAATAATTGAATACGATGTGGTTCCAACAAATTCTGGCGACGCCACTGGTCTTAGACATATCTCTCAGATTTCTTTCTTGTGGGGAGGAGATCTGAGAAAAGCGTGCTGATCTTTTAAATATGGAATTCAGGCAACCCTAGCAGCGAGAGCTATTCGTCAATTCTTTCTTCAAACAACTAGAACCGCAATGGGCAGTGCTGGAAATGAAGCAAAAATTTTAGTAACAAGCAGTCTTTCATTGGCCAACAGACATGATTTTACTGTCTTCCACAATAACGCCCGTCGTTGGCTTCGCATTTGGGATGTCTTGGGTTCCATTGCAGTGATGGTCATCCTGATTGAGGTTTTTCCAGGATTTTTCTCACACTAGGCAAATGCCTGGATGGTACCTCCAACTTAGGACCTAGATCAATGCTTCCCACATCCTTGTAGTAGAACACTCGGCCTCAAACAGATTTGGATTCGGTTTCCGGTGACTGTAGCGACTAATTATTGTTCTGTACAGTGTGTAACATATCAGTTTGAAGTCTAACCTTAGGTCGGCCACACGTCACACGTAATGGCAACAAATTTCAGCTACCAAAAGAAAATATGAAAGCAAATCCTCGTATTGTCAACTAAATACACTTAGATTCATAGAAAATGAACGATGAAAGAAATATCTAACAAGGAACACTCGTCAGGTGTCCGAGCCCGATTTTGATGAAAATTCGTATGTAGGTACAGTGCTTAGGTAAACCTTCACATCCAAAATTATAGGTGCTGTCGTCAACAAATAACAACAGGGGGAACCCGAGAAAGATAGAACGTAGAGAGCAAGTTAATCGAATACCGAGTACGGAAAACACATTTTCCTTTATCAACTGTTACATATATTGAAAGCAAATGGCTATTAATGGATACTGGACATGCTGGAGGGTTTGACGACAGTGACCGCCATCTTGAAAGCGGTCATCTTGACTATACTTCAAAAATTTTAAATAGTAAGTGGGTCATGTGATATATCAATCTGTGCTGGTATGTTCCAAGAAACCCAATAACGAAGTCAATTTTGGCATCACTGGAATCCTGTACGACAAAATCACACCTGGAAAAATTGAAATTGACCTGGAAAAAGTGTTAGCCGTTTTTTTTTTTTTTTTTTTTCTTACAGTTGAAGGAACGAAAACCAAGCGGCTACATAAGAGGTACCTTTATGTTGGAAAATATCCCCATGGCCACAACATGAAGTGCATTATAAACTTTTAAATAAACTAACGCAAGATGAAATCCCAATTTCAAGATGGCGTAATGCTAGGTGAAAGTAACCTTCTCCAGGTCAACTTCACATATTATTTTGCCGTACGGGATTAGAGTTATGCCAAAATTGACTTCGTCATTGGGTTTCTTGGAACATTCCAGCACAGATTGATATATCACATGACCTACTTACTATTTAAATTTATTTAAGTATTGTCGAGATGGCCGCTTTCAAGATGGTGGTCATTGTCGTCATACAATCCAGCATCCATCCATTAATGGCCATTTGCTTTCAATATAATGTGATAGTTTATAAAAGAAAAGGGGTTTTCCGTACTCTGTATTCGATTTACTTGCTCTTTACGTTCCATCTTTCTCGGGTTCCCCTGTTGTTATTTCTTGACGACAGTACCTCTAATATTGGTTGTTTAGGTTTACCTAGACACTGTACCTATATGCGAATTTTCATCGAAATCGGGCTCTGACACCTGGCGAATGTTTCTTGTAAGCCGAAAAGTAACAAATTATGGCAACATTGAACTATTGTACTCAAATCGGTTTATCCATTCCAAAGTTATTTTCAGAAGAAATTTTACGACTGGTTACAAACTTTCGGCGTTGACTGTACATGACAATGGAAGTTGTACCCTATAACCCTTGCTTCGCCCGATCGACATAAATCCACGGTTCTCAGGATAAATAAATAACGAATAACCTCGACTGAAAATCCAGAAAAATTTAGATATGTCTTTCTCTTCTAGATCTTTCTCAGTCTCACCGCTTCGTCAGCAAAATACTTCAATGATAGTACAATTAATTATGTACAGAAATGAATAAAATGACCTTGAATTTGCATCATAACTGACATTTATATGCGAGAATAAGTGTATCACCTCTGGCATGTGTTTCGCTTCTAAAAGACATACAGTTATGACCAACCAGTCACCCTTAGTAACATAGATTATGAAATGGTATGACCTTTCACCCTAAGTTTTCGAAATATGGTCATACCGATTAAAGTATGTATCACATTATAAACATTAAAAATAGTTTTCTTTCTTTTTTTTCTTTTTTTCCTCTTCATTTGAAGTGAGGAAATAGTTCAGTGCTCTTCCTACCATGTTGATAACTTTGTGAAGACAAATATTGCTAGGAGGAGAGCCAAAAATTTTCCATTAAGGCATTGATTTCGTAAGATTTTGCCCACATTTCTGGAAAGGTTGTTTATCAAGGTCATTATTAAATTGATTTCTTTTAAATTATCTAATATCTTATCCCAAGAAATAAAAGTATTTCTTTTATCTGTAATCTTTAGTTTCTTAAACAAGATAATAAACTTTAATTTAATGCAATTAATGTATTCAGCTAATCTGAGGTCCGGGACTTTTTGGACTGGAAAAAGGATATAAAATTAGCTCTAGTCTATACAAAACATAAAGACGAGCACATATTGTGCAATTTCTTAAGGCTGCAGATCACCCCCGCCATCTTGCTATGCACTTTCCATTGATTAACATGGGAATTGTTTTACTCGTCTTATACTTTTCAGGAGTATAGTTTTAACTTCTGTTTTCGCCCAGTTTATCGTCATGTTCTCTTTTACTCATGCTACTTTATAGAAATGTAATAATTTATACAGGAGCAGTATAATTTCCCGTTAACATATTGTGATTTATATAGCAAAATATTAATAATGCATTATACTTATATATTTGGAGAAACTTCACAAACCAAAACTATACAAGAGTCAAAATAACCACCAAGACAAATTTTGTGAAAGCAGAACTTAAATATTCTACATCCGAAAGGCATAAAATGAGTAAAACAATTCCCGTGTAAATCAATGGAAGATGCGTACCAAGATGGCGGGGGTGATCTACAGCGTTAAGAAGACAGCGCGCTTTGCGTTATGCAAGTTTAGGTGATAATTTCGTGTCCGGCCGATAGTGGTCCTCTAGCTTTCCCGTGACGTAAAGAACAACAAACTATGCTTTTCATTAAAACAAGTGGTTCTTCTTATGTATGGAGTATGTCCCCAAAATGCAATCCCTCGTCTTGTTTCCCTTAATCTACATTTTTATAAGCTGGATTCCTCGAGTTCAGTACGTAGAGAGAGATAATCAAGGCAAAAACTCATTTGAATTTGAATTTAATTTTAAGGCCTTTTAGTCAACTTTGGATCAGGCCGGATGGATGATGATGGAATGATTGGTGGAGTGAAGAAAGTGGGAGGAAACGGGAGAACCCACGCACACGGTGTATGTCCACCACAAAGCCAACATAGCAAGAGCAGGGTTTGAACTGACCACCCCAAGCGCCAGAGGTGAGCGCTCTAATCATTGAGCTGTAACCATTTTCTCGTTCAGTAAAGTGAATTCCCTTTATAAGTTCTTCACGTTCCTTAGGGCGCTTGCCTCTCAACTTGGAAGCCACTATTATATAAAATTAATGTAGAAACTTCAATAATTTAACATAATTGAACAAACTCCAATTGTGTGTGTGTATTATTATGATAAACAATAACCATCTTTACGTTAATCAAATGAAATCAATTTATTTTAAACGTTTAGCACATTGTAGAAAAAATAAAATTAGATATTGTAACTTTACTTAACTTTACCTGCAAAACCATTCTGTGTGTACAGAAATTGAACAAAAAATGTCACTGAAGACAGAATCAAACAAAGCCAACCAAATAAATGAGGGACAAATACTCACAAATTAGAATATTGCAAGTTAAAAACCAGTTCTATCCACTTTCACTACCACTGAAACTTGTTCAGAGAAAAAAAGAAAAGAAGAAAAATTCTACAGAATGCATCTCAAATTGCATGTTCCTGTCACTTCTTCTTCTTCTTCTTCTGTAATTGCTGGAGTTGGCTGTTTAAATAGGCCTCATTCTAGGTTATACAAAAACTGGTTTCATAGCCCGCACTCCAAATTTATTACTATGTTCTATTTTATTACACAAGTAATTCATGAATTCATTGATTCTGTTTTACAAGTGCACTTAAATTTTGGTATTCATGTAATTTGCATTTACATGCAATACGTAACACCTGTTAACAAATTTATACAACAGAAAACAACAATAAAAATGTCATGATTTTTAGTTGTAGATTGTTCAAACTTCCCGTCTACGATTTTCTTCGTTGTTGTTTGTTACCTAATTATACAGTGTATTCAGGCAAGTTACTTGTTTTCCTTTTTATTTCTTTGTCTCTTACGTACTGGAGTATGTGGTGACGTCATAAACACGAAAACAACAACTAAGATGAATACTTACTAGATGTTTTTCCTCGTGAGTAATTGGCAATAATAACCTTCTTTAACCACCGGCCCGTAGTTTCTTATCTCTTTCTCGTTTTGTTTTGAAATATCCTTGATAATTTCAACTAAGACATGTTTTATGGTATTTTATATGGTGTACGTACCACAAAACGGTGTGGTATGCATTGTGTATCTATCTATGTTCGCTTTCTTCAACAGTATACATCACAAAATGCTTTCTGAGAATTTTCAACTTTGATATTCATCAAGCTGTAAAAATGTATTTTTACGTGTCTGCTCCAGCATTCCCACATAAAAATATTGACCCAGAAATTTTAAGCAGAGGAAAGGACGGGCTCACCGCTAGCCATAAACGGTATGGCGAATTATGGGTATATATATTTCTCTGTCCACGAAATATTCAGTGAATCCACATTTAAACACATAGATAGATAAATAGATGGATGGGAGAGATCAGAACAGTGATCGATTTGCGGAATTTGCAGATAAGGGGAAGCTTTTCTAACACTTGAATTTATGCTCTCTCATTTATATTAGAAAAGCGAACCATTTAGATTTTTTTTTCCGAGAGGGGAAATCCCAACTTCCCCCCCCCCCCAAACAAAGTGTATAATGGGTCAGGTTCACTGCAGCGCCAAATTCTGGATTTGGAGGGAAGAGTGCGAGTTAAATTGGAGAATGTAATTTATTGTTGGAATACAAACAGAGAAGGGTATAAAAAAAATAATTTTCGAATTAGATTGATCAATTTCATCTTACCGTATATTCAAGCGTTTACAACGATTCGTTGTTCAATTTTTTTATTACAAAATTCAATCCAACAGCAATATTTTAGAAATCTTTATATTTACGATAAACATTCCATTTTCAACCTTTTAGGCCTATTATATCAATATTTCAGTCCATGCTATTCCAAAATTTGATTGAAGGAAATGTTCCTGGGAAAGAAACTTCTAATGAATCTAACGCGAACTAATTAATCAAATGACTAACTTGTAACCAACCAATACAAGAGTTAATCTTGTCTTTGTATATTAGCGATTTTATTTTGACAAATCACTATTCGAATCCTGAAAGGAAACAAATGTAATAGAAGCTGAGTGTAATG
Organism: Lepisma saccharinum; assembly: GCA_022664845.1. Lineage (NCBI taxonomy): Eukaryota > Metazoa > Arthropoda > Insecta > Zygentoma > Lepismatidae > Lepisma > Lepisma saccharinum. The sequence continues at coordinate 49,559 of JAGDQP010012547.1, forward strand.
AATGGATGAGAATTTTGAAATGATACAAACAACACATAGAGAGCCATTACTTACTTACGGAGGCCACCACTGCAGCAACAAAGGAAACAACAAAGATAGTTCGATAGCGTAAGTAAGCAAGATGCGTATAAGATTGCCCAATTCCCGCCTACGATAAGTTCATTGAACGGAGTGGTTCGGAGCCTACACTACCAACAATTCTAGGTCCTGTCCTTATTAGCTCGGTTATGACAATAAAAATTCAATCAACCAACAAGAAATCACCCATTTTAAAAAAACCGTAAGCACGGTATTGCTTTAAAATTTTAATTTCTTAATCATAAGTTACTACATTATATGAATGTTAGAAAGCTAGAAACCCTTTATATACATATATATATATATAAATAGATTCTAGCTTTCAAACATACATATAATGTAGTAACTTATGATTAAGAAATTAA
>JAGDQP010012548.1:0-49999 GCA_022664845.1 Lepisma saccharinum
TTTTTCAAACGGATAAACCCAAAACAAACGTTATTAGGAGGTTGCTAATATGGAGGACTGGTGCAACATATAACGAAGTAAGTGAATCTTACAAAGAAATTGATGTAACTGCTACAAATCTGAGGCCACTAATATAAAGACCAAAGACTAAAGACTAAATGCAAATAAACTACTTCTAATAAACCAGTTAACAGTTTGTGAAGTAGAAAAAAATATTCTTATTTTTTTAACATTGTTTTTGGATTTGTTCTTGATTGTGTTCTGTCAATAAATATAGTGAATGAGTAGTTAATCCTTTTAATATGGACCACCTATATTACTGGTCGAACCCAAAATTCACAATAAAACATCTGTCAAAGTGGACATGAGACTTGAAGTTCAATGTCATCTAGGCCACTTTGACGCAGATCGTTATAGGGTTCGGAACATGATATGAGGAGTGGATCTAATCTTGATGTACTATCCCAACATTCCCGTAGTGTGAATTAGGAAACACCCCTTAATAGTCAGCAGCTGGGATCGTTCCCAGCACGTTCTAAAGGAGCAATGGTGCATTCTAAGTTTAATCGCTAGTTGCAAAAACGCCCGAAGTTACGTTACAAAAGGTGGAGTAAAGTTCTTTTTGCAATCATAGATTCATTTTAATAAGAGACAGTTGACGATGGATCACATTTTGTCAGAAATCGATAAGAAATAAATGTCTGTACTAACTATCATAAAAGAACTTCATATATTTCCTGGATAGGCAATGCATGGCAACAAATCACAGCTTCGATTATTTATGGTTGCTTCCTGAAATGGCTTCCCCGTCAACACAAATATTTCGGAAATAAAATATCGATATATCTGATAGCATGGAAATGGGTCAAGATTTAATTTAGGCAACAGGCTACACACTCGTGGACAATTATGTCGACATTCCCACACAATGTGAGAGACAAGATGATGAAAGGGTTCCGCACACAGTCCAACAGTACTAACATAATACTGAAAACTATGAATAACACTAATTCCGCAAATATCACAATTCTCTCAAGCACTAGATATAGTTCACAAATTGAAAGAGTTTACCAGTTTAAGAAGAGATGAAATCCTTGTGAATTTTACACAATATTTGATTGTACACAATGAAAATAACGTTATGGTTCGTCGATTTCAATTTCGTTAAGTGAATAACGCACAATGATATATAAGTAAGCCCTTTGAAGCAAACTTCATGTCCTTTGTTGGAAGGGTGCTCTGCCTGAACCTACATCTTATAGACGTACGGTTTTCGCATACCATATTTCCCTACTTTTGCCATTGCCATAGAAGATATACATGTAATATAATAGGTACACGTGTGACGGAGCCCAGTCGGAGGACTGTGCATATAAGCCACCTTCAAGCTTGAAAATTAGCAGAAGCGATTGCAGCGAGGTAATTATTTATTATTCTGAGAATAAATATGGGTGTCAATTTTTTCACGTAAGATCAACCAAGGAGAATTTTAAACAAGATCTTCGTACCGTGCTGGTGTACTACCAGGGAGTCAAATTGGAGAGGAAAATAGAAATAAATATCCCGTGCATTGGTATGAGATTGTGGAGGTGCAAGCCGGGCCAAGTCCTTGAAGAGTTCAATGAATGTAATAAAGATGATAACAAATTAATTTTTAAAATGTTTGTACCAGACAAACGAATAATGAAAAACATAATTAGTAGTGATAAAGGAACCTTCAGTATTTTTTAACCACCAAGAAGAAAACTAGACACAAACATAATTCTCCATGAACAAGAACAGCAGAAATTAATACTCCAGATACAAGACTCAGACTCTGAAGACGAAAATAAAACAATGTCATCATATTCTAATGCGGACATGGAGATTAGTCACGCAACAGATACATTAGAAGAGGATCAATATCAAACATTTTTGGAACAAAGAAAAGTAAAAAACAAATCTCCATCACAAAAGAAGAGAGACAGGAATAGGCTAATTGAATTCAGAAGAAGGATAAGGAAAAATAAAAACAAGGACGAACTTAAAGTAACGAATGAAAAGGAGATTGGGGTGAAAACTGAAAAAAGAAAACTTGGCGACGAAGATGGCTGCAACTTTTTACACCAAGCGATAGAACTGGAAATGAATGCGTTGAATTTGCTGAAGGAATAAAAGAAGATTCGAATGCTCGTGGTAAGAACATGAATGAAGAAATCTTGGCAGAGCCGAGTGTTGACATTGTAGACAACAGCGAAGAAGACCCCAAGAAAGAAGAGAAAGAGGAAAAATATAAAGAAAACAAGAAAGCAAACGAAGAGAATCATTAGAGACACCATCTATGACCCAAAACTGGAATTATGGGATACAAGAAAAGGCATACAAATTATCAATATTAGAAGACCCACAGATCTTAGTTGTTGCCTTGAGAGATTTGGTTAGGAACCTGCAGGCTGAAGGAGAACGAGTAACGTTTCCAATACCAAACGCTGTCGATAGAATAACGCTGAAAAGGAACAACATACCAACGGATCCCGGGGAGCTTTTGTTGCTGGTCGATGAAGTCTTCGAAAGAAGGGCCGAATACCTAGATTTAAACGAGGTCCACCGAGATTTCGTGAAGGCCCATGGTAAGGCGGTCTTGGACTTGAGAGAGTCATGGCCGCGCTGCTATGCACATACAAGACATCCCAGATAGAATGCAGCCGGAACAGTGCTCTGTGCTGCATCTTAACGCACAAGGCTCTCGATTGGTTGGTTCCGAATTAAGAAAGATTACAGAAGAACTCCAAATTGACATCTTATGCTTACAAGAGCCGTACACTTATCAAGGCTGATTAACGGGACTATCCACAAACGCTGAAATTATAATATCTAACAAGACTCAAAAACCAAAATCTGCAATTGTAAACTTTAACAAAAGTATAAGCTATTAGAGATTCATCAATACACAGATGAGTGGACTACTTGTGCTGAATTATTAACTGAAAAAGAAAAAAATAATAATAATAACCATTTATTGCCAATACCAATATTATATTGAACCCTTTTTGGACAAGCTAAACACCATTGTAAGCGAATATTCAAATCATAAAATATTAATAATAATGGATGCTAACGCAAGATCCCCCATGTGGTTCAGTAATGTGCTAGCAGATCGAGACAGAAGGAGAGGCGAAGCTCTTGAAGACCTAATTATGGCAAATGAATTAGTAATAGCAAACCAGGAAGGAGAATTCCCAACCTTTCGGGGCCGAGCGGGTGCCGAGACAAACACTGATGTGACGCTTACAACTACCAATTTGGCCAATCAAATTAGCGAATGGCAAGTATTGGACGGGAATACTAGTAGCAATCATAATGCAATCAAGTTTATAGTCTCGGTATCTAAGCCGGAAGCAGCACGGGGCATTGTCGAAGAAGGTGAACAAGTACGCTATAACATCTTGCGGATGAACAAAGAAAAAATTTAAAGCAAACTTGATACTACCACAAATAACATCAAATATAAATTTAGATAATTTGGCTGAAGAACTAAAAAAATCCACAATTCGGGCAATAAAAGCAACGCTGCCGCCTGGGGATCGATAGGTAACTCAAATTTGGCGAACGCCCCTTTCTGGTGCAAATAGCTCACAAGATTTAGACGCATTACAAGAGCCAAAAGGAAATCATACCAAAAGGCAAGGGACCCTGAACTGAGAAGAAGAAAACTCGACAATATAGGGAATCAAAGGACAACTACAAACAGCTATTAATACAAAGGAAAACGGAAACATGGAACAATTTTGTTGAAACAAACTTAGCAACTGACCCGTGGGGTAAATCCTATAAAATCTGTATGAGAAAGTTATCACCAACTAGTATATCAACTTTGGAAAAACAGGATAAAACGTATTTCAATACCTGGAGAGACTCAGCGGAATATTTAGTAGAAGAACGAATCCCAAAATACATAGAATATAACGAAACAGACGAACAAAAAGACATCAGAGAACTTATGAACAATATGAATAATCTACAAATTCCTGAGGAAGAAATACCAGAAATTAAGAGCACAGAACTAGAATTAGCTATAAGATCTTTAAAAATGAAGAAAGCAACAGGACCGGATGCAATAAAATCGGAGATATATAAGAATTCGAAAGAAATCTGGGTCCCATACTTAACTCGCCTTTTTAATGAATGTATCAGGCAGGGACGTTTCCCAAAAAATTGGAAGGAAGCGAACTTAATTATCTTTTTGAAGAGCCTGGAAAAACCTACGACAGATCCTAGATGGTACCGCCCAATATGCTTGCTGAATGTAATCAGTAAACTGTTTGAGAAGATAATAATAGCAAGGTTACAAGCAAGCAGAACGGATTTAGAAAATGATAACATATAATTTGGATTCAGAAAAGGCAGGTCAACGTAAGACGCCATTAACAAATTCTGTACAGACATTAACAATTCTGTCGCAATTATGTACTTGCGTTATATGTAGACATCAAAGGAGCCTTCAATAACCTTTGGTGGCCAGCGCTGTGTAATAATATGACTGAAATGAAAATTCCACTATATATTATTAGGTATTGAGGGACTACTGCCAGGACAGGAAGATTACATTTAGGGCTCCGGGAGAGAAAATAACAAGATTACCCAATAAAGGATGTCCACAGGGGTCTATATGTGGTCCAATATTTTGGGACATATGCATTGGCCCCTGTCTCAAAGTTCTGGATCAGATGGAAGAAGTAACATCGATAATGGAGTATGCAGACGACTTTGCTATTTTGGTGGAGGGCAGAACTCGAAGACAATTAGAGATTAGGACAAACAAGATCACCACAGTATTAGGGAATTGGTGTAATGAAAATAAACTTAAAATTTCAGTTAATAAGTCTAAGTATATTATATTTAAAGGAAAGTTAGAGCGAAATCCTACAATTAAGTATGAAAATCAAACTATTGGAAGAGTTGATAAGTTTAGATATTTGGGAGTTGTAATTGAAGTTGAACTATAACGCCCACATTGAGGAAACTACTAATAAAATTTTGAAATTTGGAAATAAGATAATAACATAGGCAAGCACTAAATTTAAGTTACCCACAAAAATTTTGAAATGTTATAACTCCCAGATAGTAAATGCTATTGGCACCTATGCTTGCAGTGTTTGGGCACATAGGTTGGAAGAAAACAAATCATTGGCGCTAAAACTTAACAGAGCTCAAAGAACCATCTTACTGCGAATGTCTGGAGCATATAAAACAACACCGGGGGAAGCCATGAATGTCATACTGGGGATAAGACCTTTACATCTAGAAGCAATCAAAATGGCAGCTCAGTACTGGATAAAGCATGAAAACCAAATAAGAGCTACGGAAATTTTGCGGTAAATCCCACAAGATATAAAACACATTGATAATAAAATTAATCAAATTTGGCAAAGAAATTGGCAAAATTCCGGAAAATCAAGAAGGTTGTATGGAATAATACCCATGATTGAACAACGTTTAAAATGGACCAATTGGAATCCAGATAAGGGCTCGATGCAGTTCCTAAGTGGACATGGACCATACAAATCGAAATTACATGAACTAAAGATAGTGGAATCCCCCGAGTGTTCTTGCGGACAGCTTTCAACACCCGAGCATGTGGTTCTCCACTGCCCAGAAAATAACGTGAAGGAGGATGGAACTGTTGATGCCCGAATTGTGGATTTGAGAAATGAACTAAAGAACGTTGACATACGCGAAATAATCGAAGATGACATCAAAAGAACCTCCCTGGATCTGTTGGCTACCATCATCTCATATAAGGAGAAAGAAATCTATATGAGGAGAATGAGGAGGAACATATATGACCAAGAATGAAGACGGGAAACAATGAATATTGTAAATAATGTAAATAACGTAGTCGAAGAATGTGTAACGCGCGCGACCCGGTTACCAAGGGGAATACGCGGTGCGGGAGAAGCGGAATGCGGGAAACTCACATATTAGAATTCACACGAACTTTGTGGATTAAACATCTCTTCCACGGCTGTGGTTCTTACAAAATTATGAGGACTCAACGCTAAATCGCGAACCGAAACCGGTATGCCCCGCGGCCAGCCGTTTAGAGTTGCGGGAGTGCGGGAGTGCGAGAACTTTCGGTATTAACGATTACTCATCCGCGAGGAACCCCCAGTGCCTAACCACCAATCCTATGGATATGGATGGTAAGCGGAGTACCGAGGTAACTGGATTGGCAAAGTTAATAGTGATGTGCAATTCGAAAGAAGTATGAAGTGTAGTGTGAATGTGCGGTGTGGTTGAAGATTCGGCTGTGAAGAGACGTCCAGGATAGGCCCCAATCTATACGGATATGGAGGGTGTGTCCCAGCCCCCTGGAATGAACTTTAACGGCTGACTTCCCTGGTGAGAATGGATCATGAGAGTGAAAGTAGTTAGGATAGTTAGGATTAGCTTAGAGTAGATAGGTGAAGGATAAAAATTAAATTCTGATACGGAGCAATTCATAGGGAATTAAATGTAAATGTAAACTATTATTAATACTTATTGTGATAATTTGCTGATGATATTTTTTTTTGTTTAAAATGTATAGATAGAGGAACTGAAGTCCATATATATGAATGATTGTTTAGTGTCCTTGTATTTTGTATTTGAATTGCTTCTATTTTAGAAATATTTTATATGTCATTAATGAGTAGATTACGGAAAATGAAGTATAAATTTTTATTAAGATAGTTACACGGATAGCACAGTGCGGGAAGTGTTTTCAATAACGTAATTTTGACTGTATCAATAAAAAAAACTGATAGTAACAATAATAACTAGACAACTATGTAAGGACTAATAACACGGATATATAGGATTAGTAAGGAACACACTTAAGAAAATACTGAAGTCACAACATAAAAGCAGGAATTAATAAAGTGAAAAACATTAATAAATAATAGTAAAATTTAACCCAAATAAATAATAAAAAATTAATACATTAAACTTAATACTAACACCAGTGAACTTAATATATTATTGTATTTTGTTACAGCTAACGTCCATGTATGTACGTATTGTAAACTGAAATGAAAAGAAAAAAAATCCCCACTCGCGGAAAAAGGGCTTGGATTTGCCAGCGGGAGCCAGGCAAAAACAACTTCCCCGGCCCCCCTCCCTTTGCTATTATTTTCTCTTGTTTTATGTAAACAATACCTTGAGGAACAACAGGTCCTGCCGACTCCGTGCTTCGACGCCGAAGCAGGGAGACGAATACCGGGGATGGCCTGCCCCAGTCCCGTGGAGAACACTTTTAATTCGCTACATTTCAAATGCGCGAAGCGGGGCTGAGCCAAGATTGGCTGAGAGGTAGGGCTGGTCAGAGGGTCCCAAAATATATATATATAAAAAAGTAGCAATGACTGATCCATATGCACCTCTTACAACCACCGTACGTTTAGTCCTATGAGTTCTGTATGCATGGAGTTCCTTGTCAAATCGACTTTGATCAGCATTGAATACTTGACGAGGATTCAGTCTTGTAGTAACATAAGTTCTTTCATGGACGTAATAAATGTCGTAGATAAGCGATGTAATTCAGCCTCGTTTGATTTTCACGTTTTTCTAACCCTAAGCGTGATAGAACGACTGACGATATTGTTTCTCTTTTAAAAATTAGACAGCCAGTGACGAGATGCCGTGAATTGTAGAGTATTATCCGGATCTAGCTCTTTACTTATCTGAAGAGCCCAAAAGGGAAGAGTCCTGTCTTGTATAAATGCACATCTCTCGACCATTTCTTTCAATTTATCGTGAATTGCTGCATTAAGTTTCTTGTAACTGGGTCTTTGCCTTTTTTTTTCTCATATTCAAAGAGGGTGTTTTTCGATTGAATTAATCTATACTGTGACTTGACAGATGAAAATTTCCTTCGTTTCTTTTCCGGGTCCTCATTGTGTGTAAAAAACATGTAAGCTGCTTCTTTATAATCATCGTCCAATATGTGTTTTTGTTTTTTTGGCGAAGGCTGATATTCTTCACCTGAAGAAGCTACAGGTGTCGGAGACTCTTGATGTGTTTGAGAACCTTGCGATGTACTTGGCATTTCCTGATCAAAGACGTCATAACCGTAGTCTCCATCATCGCTTTCATCACTGTCACCAGCAAATCTAAGAGTTCTAACTTCTTCTATGATTTCCATCTTGTCCTCAAGTATCTCCACTATTTGTTTGTACAATGAATATTCATACCTATTCATTCTAATATTAACAAATCCATATTTCTCATACAGAGCATGAACGATAGCACCTGCTTCCATTTTCTGGAACGAAAAGAAAAAAAGACCTTTTATTGACATCAATAAAAGGAGCAAACATGCACAAGGACATTCATACACGAATAAAAGAAAGCGATATCAGGCAGAGAGAGGGATATCATTCTACACATTACATTAATTGGGAGCAACTTAGGACGTATTACCATCGGGATAATCAGCACAACATGGACATTACAAGCAGCTAAATTCACTTTCTATTTGAACTTTGACCCGCCATAACCTTTTTATTTCTGGAGCTCTGCAGCTAGGATTTCACAGGTGTACTATACTCGTCACTAGCTTCAATTTAAGTTATCACTTGATGAGCAACTCGAGTTCTCACTTCGGGTACTTTACTTGTTAGAAGTATTTTGATTACAAGCGTGGGCACTTATTTCCCGGAAACACCGTGAAACACTTAGGACCATGTACACCTTAATAATTACCCACATAGTCGGTGTTTTGTCAGAAGTTACTATATCCAAATATAGCTGTTTTCAGTTATAGACACTAACCATTGAGAAAAGGGTGCTTTAAAAAAAGCAAACATTTCATACACCTCCCAGAAGATGGCAATATCACTTAGTTGGTTATGTCAGCCTATAAAGCATCTTAAATTGAAGTGAGTTCAAAATGTGGAAATTGAAAAAAAAAAGAAACATTTTCTAACACTTTTCGAAGGTTTTTTGGTTACGTTTGAATGCTGTCTAAAATTTGTTTGGAAGTAAATATTAAGTGCAACATTTTCCGTGTAAAGAGGCACCTTTAATATAAATTCACAAATGTACAAGACCTGTCTGAAAAGTATCCGATCGTATTTTTTCCTGAGCAAACTAGTAAACGTTGGATAGCAACACTGCAGACAGTGGTACAGGTTTCCTCATGCGGATACACCTGTTGCATGGCGTGATTCTCTCTTCCTTCAGCATTCGTTAGGTAGCCAGTGTGTAGTGCCGTGTGGTTCTTCTTCGTCACAGTTCCATTTAAAAAAATAACGATACATGAGGAGTAACATACAAGAAACAACATACAAGAATCAACAAACTTTTGACGACGATTCCATGGGAAGTACACAAATATCAGAGTGGTACAATCTGTTCAAAGAAAATAGTGGATGTATCCATCACCGCCAGATGCTGTGCGTGTTCTTTGACTAGCACGTTCGGTTAAGTATATGGAAGCTGTAAGGTTCTATCCCGAAGGTAATTAGAAAATGAAGCACACCAGGTATATAGTTTTATATATCTGGGCTATGATCTGGGCGGATACTTTCCAGACAGGGTGACATTCCTTGGATCTGATCGAATATTTCAAAATTTAAGTTTGAATTTAATTTCTAAAGAAATCTAGGCAATTTTGACTCATGCCGGATGGGTAATGATGGATGAATTGTTGGAATGAAGAAAGTGGGAAGAAAACGGGAGAACCCCGAAAAATAACCATGCACATAGTGTTTGCCCAAATCAAAGTCAACATGGCATGAGCAGGGATCCAATAGACGACCAGAGGTGAGCGCTGTACCATTGAGTTACCGCGTCCTTTATGTAATTCCAAATATTAGATAATAATTTTAAAAGGCTTTGCGACTTTAATATGGTTGACGGTATTTACCAGCATCATAGTAAACATATAGTATATTTGCTTAATGAATGAGTGTTAGGAATGCATTGTCTATGGTAGAAAATAAGTAGCATATAATTCATACCTAGATTAATTCTTTGTTTTCTATTTTTTACTTTTTAAAGTCAACACATTACAGAGTTTTATCAGCAAATCAAGTTCATTCTCATTTTACTGTTAATAACGTTTGTGGCACGCGTGTTACTTTTATTCACCTGTCAAAATATTATCTTTCCAGGTCACGAGTTCCTGATGCTTAGTTCCTAAAGCACGTAAAAACACTTTGAGAACATTACATGTAGTATGGCTAATATATTTATTTATTAATAATATAGAGGTTTCACTTACTAGATTCATATTTTACACATTATACAACTAACTTATGTAAGCTAATGTAGTGTCAAAGACAAAATGATATACTGTTATATGTATTACTTTATTTCGTTGTTTTTCTTTCTTTATTGTAAGAAATTTCATACAGGTTAGATGGATAGTAGGAAACGCTTAAGGTTATGGACAAAAGCATAGCGTATTAAAATAACAGTTTTGTTTAAATAGTTGTTTTGTTAAAGTTTATACAATGTTTGCAATATCCTTTATTGAGTTGATCACCTTCTCCTCCGGACTGACAAAGATTATTACTTGCAGACACGACGACGAAGTAAAATTTAAAGATGTTAATTTATAAAGGATGGATGTTACAACGTTAATTTAAACCTAAAAGATTTGATAAATTCTTTCATGCATATATCTGCACTAACGTATAATTTTAAAAACTACAATAACAGTTATCAATGTTAATATATTTAAAACAAACATCAGAAAAGCCTTACTTTAAATTTACGATTTGTTTAAATTATACATACCTGATGCACATTAGGAAAAGGAACACAGCAAGAAAACACTCCCCCATGGTGCATCTATGTGAACTAGAATCAAACGAAAAGTAAGGTTACAAACACATATTTGTTAAGATAACTTTCATTAAAAGCTAAGAAAACTTCTTCCCTATTTCGGAATCTTCGTTTATATACTTTTATTTGGTAATCTCTACAAACAAAATACTGATTGTTACAGCTTAAAACATTATTAATAATAATGTATATTTCGTTTTTAAATTCACTGCGAAATGCATATCCCTGTTGGAAACTAACGTTAATTCTTTGTATCTAACTTATAGAATATAAATGATATATTAAAAGCATTTGTATGAAGTAAATCAAGTCTTTCTTTTTCAATAAATTATTTAACAGTCTTTACGTAAACAATTTCAATTTATATCAAAAGATCATCTCTAGGAATGTCATTCTTCCTGACTACATTTCTACATCCATTCGTGTTTTATATGGTGTGTCACAAGTTCGAATCTTAGTTGCACTCTTGTTTATTATAAATATGGACTATTGAATCCTCAAATGTTAAAAGGAACCAAGTCAAAATAAGATATTTTTCTTCATTTTTCTCTTTGAACCTTTGCAAGAGAGCATTTTCCATTAAACTATGTTAAAGGAAATATGAATGACTTTTCAATCATAGTAATTCATAGTACTAGGTCACATTTATATCGCATGTTAAAACGGGCCAAGTCAGGGACTTGAATCCTTCTAACAAAATACCTAGTTGTAATGTTTTGATGCATTGATGAACACAATGTCTGAATTAAGTCGAGATGATCTCGGTAGGTAGAATCTGTGTACGTAACTTAATTATTCTGTGATTGTTGATTCTGAAGCTGACTTGACTTATGTTGTACGTAAATGTCAATTGTGTTTACTCTTTCGATTGGTCAAAGAAGTGTGTTCACAAAATTTGGAACTTTTTTAATCGTTGTTCAGTGGGTTCAGAACTTTCACTCTATGGGCCATACCAAGCCAAATAATAATTAAAAAATAGACCCTAAGTTTGACAATACACGTGGTATTTGGTAATTGTGTTCTATGCATCAATGTGAACAAAAATGCAAAATTTGACTTCTTTGTCACTTTTGTTTATGAGTTATACATTAAGGCGCATGCGTGAACACAAGTCTGTGTGCTATCGTTTAACATTGAATCTTTTCTATTGTCTGCAGTGGGATTCGAACCTAGAATCTTCTGTTTTGTTTATTGTCAGTCATTGTAACGACTATGCTGATAGCGATTCTCTTGACCAACTTCTCGTTTACTAGTCCTTTTATGTATCAAAGGCTTTTATAAAGGACATATATGAATGTTGGCTTCAATTCAACATTGATATAACTGAATTTAGCTTGTTTTACAGCTATGAAGACTTACTTCTTTCGATAAATTATCTCCTTGTAATTCACTCACCTGTCGCAAAAGTCCGTATGTACCAGTACTTGGTGTTCCTATCTAAAGATAACCGACATAGCCACTGGATTTTCTTCTACTGGCAAAACTGATCGGGCATCGACCTGCATTCCCTGTAATTTCCCTCTATACGGATATGCTTCCTGGATGCAAGTTACATCTACATTTTTTTTTCTCGCATAAGCATCTCAGCTCGCCAGAGAAATGTTTACATCTGTCCGCAGTGAGCTGCAGTATTCTCATTCCAGATGTTTTAGGGTTGTCTTGTATAGAAATAGCATGCCGGAAACATTTCCGCTGGTTTGGAGGCAATCTGCTCGTATGCCATCACAAATTGTTTGTATACGTTGTTTAACTGAAAGTATTCGAAGACCCTGTCGATCAACTCAAGCAGATCCATGTGGTCTGTTGTTTATCCGCTCGTCCTGAGGTTAATCCTGTCGACTTACTCAATGATAGGAAACCTTGTTTTTCCTTGTTGGTGTATGTTTCGAACTATTATTCTCAGGGAAGCCGTCAGTAAGTTGAACTCCTGCATTCTGAACAGGTTTATGATCCAGTTTGGTAGTTTTATAAAATTTTACCAAATTTGGCTCTCTCCGCCAGTACTCCCTCCGTCTGCTCTTGTTCATTTTCATTTACCCTCCCACTCACACTTATGACATCAGTATACCTTTCATTCATTCTCTCCACATCCATCGAGATGCGAACGCCCGTATAATCGATCAGTATAAAACTCCTTCTAGGTAAAGAGAAGAGTGACGCAAGAATTCTACTCACAAAAGAAGTGGTATCCATTTTGCGAGTGATTTTCTTTGGATCACTATGGTGAAAGTGTTTCCTTTGTAATAAAATTAAGAGACTTAGTGCACTCCCTTCCGCCATAGTGACCCAAAGACAATCACTGGCAAAATGAATTTAATTAATTTTGTAAGTAGAATTCCTGCGTCACTCTTCCCTTTACCCAGAAGGATTTTTATACTGGCATAACTTATTTTGTAAGGCTGCCTATTAAAAAAATGCATAGTCTTCATACAAAAGGTCGATTTTGGACCATGGTAGGTTCCGTATCTCGAAAACGGTAACTCCTATCAACAAAATAAGTCTTGTTTTACCCCAACATTTTGGGGCTCGCAATTGAACCCCAAAACCTCCAGGTACCAACCATCTGAAGCTAAAACAAAAAGACACACAGAATGAGAGACACACCTTTCGATCATTTGTGAAAATGTTGTGATTCGACTAGAAAAAGTCGTAACTTTTCAACCTCTTCACCGATTTTCACGTGTGATACACCGTTTGAAAGGCATTGAAGCGTAGAATACGATTCCGCAAGTCGTATGGCCCGGGGCCAGCGATATCATCAGAAATGTGAAACTTTGAGTTTTTTCCGCAACGCCCTAGGTGGTCCCAGGAAGGTCCTACCGACCCAGTTTTTTCTATGTCTCAGTATGGCAAAGTGTTTTCAAATGCAAGTTAAAGCATCAAAATTGGGTTTATAGTTCGGTAGATCCGAAACTAGCTGTGTACATTAGAGTACCGCTAACAGAGTCATTTGTCAGCGTCACTCGAAGAAATACCGTTCTTCATGATTTGTGTAGTTGGGGCGCAAGGGATTTCCAGAATTTCTGTGAAATAGAGATGGATAGAAATAACTATGAATGGGAGTATTTTCACCAAGTAACTACAATTCGTTTATATCAGGTCGGTATCTCAATAAGGGTTTCTTTGAGTGATGATTAAAAAAAATCAAAACGTGTTTGCATAACAAAAGGCGTAAGAATTGAATATATTTCTATAAATATTTGGTGAATTCTTTAGTAAAAGGGTCTGTCATTGCTCGGCTCAATGCTGGTGCTTACATTTATCATCTGTACTCATCCGAAAAGTGGATCCATACATGATTTTTTTTCGACCAACTATTTACTCCGGAGAATGTCTGGAGAAAGCTACTTCGTTCTGGAAATCCCTTGTATTTATAGATCGATTGCACAATTTTGCAATTTTGCATAGAGCAGGTTTGAAATGTTTGAGGGTATCATCCCGATTCAGTTCTACTTTTAATGATATTGGAAATATGAATTTCTAAAATATGAAGCATTTGTGAACCGGTGAATATGAAGCGGTGGTCTATACTTGTTTTTCTTTTTTCATGTCAGGAAACTCGTTAGGTGATTTTATCGGTGTTAATTTGTAACATCCTCTATCTCTCTCTCCACCTGCTTTACCATTATATATATATTGGGTTAGGTAAATCTCACTTTTGAGGTAACAACTATAGAACCACCAATGCCTGCAAGTCAGATACGATGAAATGCAAGAAACCAGGAAGACTTCCACAGAATTCTGGAATTTGAGTAAATAGCAGTGTAACAAGGCCTCTGCACTCTGAGATACCACTGACGTTCACATGTAGACTGGCTCGCCATTACTATTCCGTTTATTCTTGAGAGGTCCGTTTCGCAGCCCATTTCCAGTGCCAATCCAGGCCCTGGTCCATCAATCAGAGTCACTTATTAAGGTAATGAGTGGGAGACACTTTTACTAGGCCAACAAGCTAGCTGCGTCTACAGCCAGGAGGTCCTTGGAACGAATCCCGTGTATGGCCATTTGTATTTGGAAGTGAGACCTTGTTCGCTATGTTTGACGTTATTCTTGAGATGGTGAGTTCTAGTTGTCAAGCACCCCTAGATACCTTTGTAACAGTGGGTCAATAACCACCCATTTTCTAGAACAGCGTATGCTATTTTATATCTTCCCGGTGCTTGTAAACCCTATAGGTCCTCAGAAAATCCAGCCAACTGTTTACCATTTTATGTTAAGATGTCCTCAGTTTCACCAGGTGAATGCTGGGAAGGATATTTATTCTTCGTGATTCCGGTTGGAAGCAACAATATATATACGAAAAGTTCCCACTCCCTTATTTCGTAATCAAATATATTCTTTAAAATATCTTGAAACTTCCCGAAAACAAGGTCAATTACAAATTTCGGTCTACTTTGAAAGGCATGTTGTGTTTCCGAAGAGTCTTGCTGATGAACAGAGGTTTCTCCAATCTGAAAACTCTATGCATTACATAAATATTCTGTATAAAATATAATAGTTACCTGTTACACACTAGTTTTCACTAATATCATCGGTCCTCTTTACCGAGGTTTCCTTATGGTTCATCGGTTTCAATTTAGTAATTGAATCTAAGTATGTGTAAGTCCTTTGCAGCAAACTTCATGGACTTTGTTGGAAGGATGTTCTGCGTGAATTTACATCTACGGGAATTACGGTTTCCCAGACCATAATTACCTATGTTTGCCATTGGCATATAGGATACATATGTAATGTAATAAATACAAGTGAGACGGAGCCGAGTCGGAAGAGTGTGCATGTAAGCTACTCCCAAGCTTCAGCAGCGAGTATCCTATATACGTATATGATTAACATTCTGTTAAATCAATTACGGGAAAACCATTCCAACAACACCTCACCCACTTTCCTAACTCTAGTAGTCCAAAATATGAAAATCCCCCAGAAGTCGTTACCCGCCCCTGCGATCTGGATGAATGATATAGGTTTGTATTCGTCCTGCCGAGACTTTTTGAACGACAATTCAATCACTTCCCTAGCTCTAGAAGTTTCAAAGTTAAAAGTACGATAATCTCGGGATCCAAACCTGCAATCTAAACACATGATACAGGTTTGAACTCATTTTAACAAGACCTTCATAATGACACCACAACCAAATTCCTAACCTTAGCAGATCTAAAGTTGAAAATCCTTCCCCCCTAACCAGGGGTCCGCAGCTCCTGCTATCTCGATGAATCATACAGGTTTTCTACTCGCCTTGCCTAGACCTTCCCACTGACATATAAACCACCGTCCTAGACAAAGTAGTTCCAAAGATAAAAAATGTTCCGTTTATCTTCGAATCCGCCCCTGCCATCTGGATGAATAATATGGGGTTGAAGTCTTCTTGTCTGACCTTTCCAACGACACTTCAGTTACCTTCCTAGCGCTAGTAGTTCTCAATATATTTGCTCCCACATCTAGCACCGGCCGTAACTATGAATTCGACCCCGCATGGTGTGTAATCTATACGGCTTTGAGCTAGTCTCGATCTTTCCAAAGACAGCTCAACCACCTTGCAAGCCCTAGTAGTTCCTGAGTTGAAAGGTGTTGAAAGACAGACTGAGCGGGTGCATAACGCTTCACAACCTTGGTACCAGGTGCGTAAATATGAAACCGGAATTTATGTACAGAAAAGACAGTGATTGGATGACAATGATAAGAACTATTTTATTCGAAGTATTGGCCATCGCTAGCGATACATTTCTGCATATTGGCAATGTGTGGATGCCAGACCAAAACAACTGTGCCTCTTGTGCTGCAAACCAGTCACCAAGCCATTTTCGTAAGATGTGAAGCGCTGGTCAGCAAGTGCGTGTCCCATGGATGCAGATAAGTGAAAATCGGAAGGCGCCAAATCTGGTGAGTAAGACGTATGCGGAAGGATTTTCCAGCCAAACGTCGCAATCGTTTCCTTGACAGGTTTTGCTGTGTGGGAGGGTGCATTATCGTGAACCACAGTCACTTTATGTTGTCTTTGGTCATATTCTGGTCGTTTTTCACGCAAAACTTGATGCAAATCGATCATTTGTTGTCGGTAACGTTGGGTATTAACGGTTTCCCCAGGTTTCAGCAGTTCATAATAGACAACTCCCTTCTAATCCCACAAAACACAAACCATTGTCTTCCGTCCATAGCGGTTTGGTCTTGCAGTCGATGTCGTCGGTTCTCCTGGAGTTACCCATGACCTTTTACGCTTAGGATTCTCGAAATAGATCCACTTTTCGTCACCAGTCACAATTCGATGGAGAAATGATTTCCTTTTGTGCCTGGCGAGCAGAATTTCGCAAGTGGTTTTTCGGTTTTCCTGCTGTCGTTCAGTCAATGCATGGAACAAATTTTCTCACCTTCTGAATCTTGCCCATGGCTTTTAAACGTATGAAAACTGCTTCTCGTGTGACATTTAATTGATCCGGGTGTTGTTGTTGCGTTAGAGCGTTATCCTCATCCAACAAAGCTTGCAATTCGCTGTCTGCAAACTTTTTCGGTGGTCTTCCACGTTCTTCGTTTCTCACGTCAAAATCGCCACTTTTAATTTTTTTAAACCACGCATAGCGCCGTGACTTACCAAGAGCATGATCACCGTAAGCTTCAACAGGAATGCGATGCGATTCTGCAGCAGTTTCCTTCAAATAGTAACAAAAAATCAATGCTGTCCGCACATCGTAGTTTGTAGGTACAAATTGCGCCATGTTCAAGGCTATTAAACACTACACTATGACATAAAACTTGTCTGGTTGTGAGTTGCAAATCGTCATCAGCAGTCAAAACAAGCAGGTGGCGCTAAGGACGCAGTTTTACGGTAACCACAGTAACAGGTAAGGCCGTCTATGCACAAATTTTGGTTTCATATTTACACACCTGGTAGAGCCTAAAATTGATTTTAGAAATGATAAGTAACACGAATGAATTAAGATAACCATAATTCAGCATTATGATGTTACACATGACTGGACACTATTTTTAAAATTATGTTAAAGTCATCAACAATTGCTAAACAACTCTTGTACACAGAAATTTGACAGTTTTGTGCATAATGAGACAATACATAGGCAAATATATACGTAAGTCAAAATTACGATACGATTATATTGGACAAGTTATATACATTAATTCAATGCGATGATCACTCCTTCTTCACAGACAATAGACATACTCTTCTTCATAGACTCCTTCTTCACAGTCTTCAGTTCCAATCTCCTTTCCTGGAAAGACTCTATCAATTCAAATCATGAATGCCTTAGGCGTTTCTGCCAAGCAAACAAATAGACGATAATTATTTCCACAAATTCAAAACAATAAGTTGTTCCAAGTAATTCGTACTTACCTATTCAAGTTCATTATATATAAAATGAAAGAGTTTGTGCTGTTGAAACAATACATTGTATAAATATTATTAGATGTATAAAGATCAGATAATTGTATTCAACTTACGTAAATTACGTATCGTAAATATCATACAATTTTTGTCTGAATAGAGAAAACCGAAACGAATTTCCTTGAATCTTTTGTTAATTAAATTCCAATAAACTATGCTCACTTCCATGTAGGTTATACTCGCAATTGGTTTAATTATATTTTCCATTTGCACATGGGAAGTTATTAGTTCTTTGTTGTTGTCCATATTAATAGCAATCCACTTATGAGTTTAAATGAGATAGAAATTATATATTTTTTTAAATATATCCAAGGAGGTGAAATTGCAAAAAGATGGAAATCTTCCCCAATATGAAAATCTCCCAAGGTTATTTTTGAGTAAATATTGGTAATGCAAACTCGGGATAATCAGATTTAAATACGAGTTTATCTGACAGCTTCCGGGAATGGGAAAGCTTTAGTTTTGAAGTAATTTTTAAGTAAGATTTAGGTTAACCAGTCGTGAATTTAGAAATTTGCAGCTCGGAGGCATGAAAAATAAAAGTACCATCCATATTTTAGGAAACTTAAAACGTCGTTTTACAAAGTAACGTCTGTTAAACGTATCTAGAATTGATCATTCGTCACTTCCTGAAAATAGCGATGAAATATCCTTTCTTCAAAATTGACCAGAAACGAAGATTTCTTCTCGTTTCTTGTTAAATAAATGCACTAAGAATTAAACACTCCTATTCACAACTGACTCAGTTAAGCACAGCATACAAAGAAAATATCATTAACTCTATAACGGCCACATCCGTAGAGTAAGTGTTAAAACTGCCTTCAATCAATCTGAAGATCCGTTATGGACCATTAGTCACAGGAAGTATTCGCTTCTAGGTGTATTTTTCAACAATCAGATATGATCTCATAAATAATTGTTCTTGGTTTACGTGAACCCTAAAACCTTACTTTCGAATGTAACACTCAAAGATATTTAACAGAGTATTTATTCTAAACTCAAGGAAGGAGTGGACCAGGACACCCACTTCCGAAAACGGTCAGAACGGTTCCAGAAACTGCCAGAACCCCTGCCAAGAAGGTTTAAACGCCCAAAATACAGAAACAGTCAGAATTCGTACTCGTAAAAATGTCAACTATGTTCCAAAACCATTCGATAAACCCATATATAAAATAAGGGACAAAACGCCTATCGCTTAGAACACCCACTCGTAAAATGTTCTGAAAATCCACCAAAACGGTTAAAACTCCTACCTGCGAAAACTCGAGAGAGACTAAATAGTTATCGTTCAGCAACAGTTATAACAGTTAACCGTTATATTAAAATATTTGATAAAAATATTAAATAACAGATTAAAATATATCTTTAGAACTGTAGTTAATTATTCACAACCTTAAAGAAGCATGGTTGCATGGAGTCACCCGACCATACTTTGTGGAAAATTTCCCGTACCTGGCTGATAGCAAGTAGTCGATTTTCCAGGGTTGTACGATACGCTGTGTCGCAGTTTTTGGTCACATTTTATAAAAGGCTACGGGCAATATAATGAGTTGTTGAATGTTCTAGTTTATTTAATTGATAGCATAAAAGGATACGAAATCTTTCTGGCCCTATTTAAGATAGCAGAGATTTAACCTAACATAGTACACAAAGCTACGAAGTCTTTTTTTAACATAACAGAGATTAGATAGGAATACATAGCCTATCTAGGCTAGAGATTACATAGATACACAGGAATATATGCTATTTAACCTAGCAGAGATTACATACCCTCTAGGGTAGCTAACCTAACCCGGATAACATGGACGAAGATCTTTTCAACACTACAGATGCTACTGTCTTACAACTATTTTCGCCCACACCTATTTAAGATAGCAGAGATCTGACCTAGCATAGATTCCATAAAAGGGTACGAAGCTCTTTTTCAACCACTACTAAACATAGCATAGATTTAACCCCACATAGTAAAATATGCAGCAACGAACATATTAAGAAAGGACAATTTGGTAGTCTATTTGCGAAACGTTATTCTTACGTATCTCAAGACAGAGGTTTCGTCGAAGGAATCGCATACATATATTTTTATGTATGTCAAGCTACTTTTAATTGTACTACTTCCTAATAAAATGGAGAAGATATCAAATGGTTTTCTATAAGGTATTTATGGTCACAGTATTCTAATTCAGCGTAGAGACCCCTAGAGTTCGTCACCATTGAATTATTTACTTTTACACGTTATCTAATCGCCCCCTCCCTCGCGTATGAATGAATTGCTTGATGAACAAAATAAACTTCACGCATTTTGAAATATTCTAGATTCGACAACTTTGTATGTAATTCTTAGCAGATGAACTATTCATTACCTTGACTTCATCAAGAAGTAGTTTTTATTCTATGTTTGTTTATAAGAGCACTTTGGTAAGAACTTTTTAAGCTCACAACTTCAATGGAATTTATATCAACACAAATTAGACTTATAAATAGGCCAAGGTTTCGAATAAAATCGTTCCACTAAAGTATTTACTTACAGTCAGAGTTAATAGATTGTAGATTATGCCGCCACATACATTAATGTAACGTTTATTTCAAAACATAGTTCTTTTATAGAACTTTGAAATGTACAATTCAATAGGTAGTTGTCACACTGCGAGGAGACCAATAAGATATTCCGAGGTAAAAACATTACTGAAAATAAAAAAGCATGAATATAAAACACACGCAATTGTATCTTCAGAAACCCATATAACAAAAGGGTCGCTGTTAATGGCTTGTATAATGGACACTTACAAGCTTTTAAATATAATGGTTTTTCCATCTGTGGCCATTATACGCGATGAAATAATTATTACTATTATCGCGTATTACAACACAAAGATAATATCTTGACGTATTATGTTCCACGAACCTATCATCATCATCATCATCATCATCATCATCATCATATTCAGCCGTTTTCCATCCACCGCAGGACGAAGGTCTCCCCCTTTTCTTTCCACATATCTCGGTCTGCTGTTATCCTCATCCATGTAGCTCCTCACAAACGCTTGATTTCATCTACCCATCTTGCATTTGAACGTCGTCTCGGTCGTTTCTTTTCTCTACGAATCCAATGTAGTACATCTGTCGTCCACCTTCCATCTGTTCGTCTAGCTATGTGACCGACCCATCTCAACATCATCTTCTTCGCAGTCTTGATTATTTTTTATTTATTAGAAGTTAACACGGGTACAGCAAACACCATTTTACACCGTTATTGTAACAAAGTGAAATAACAATAAAAATAATAATAACAATAAAGAATTATAAAATACGAAATAAGGTTATACATTTTTTCCCATATTCATTCTAGATTCATATAACAAGCCTTTCGAAATGTACTTTTCCTGAGGCAGAAATCTGGTGGCAAAGGAAGAGTATTGTAAAACTGTGCTAAGCTGTATACAAGAGATCGCTGGACCAAACACAACCTCGGTTTTGAGACTTAAAAATGATGTTGTGAACGAGAATTTTGTCTGGGTACTCGTAGGTTAAAAAGTGGAAGAAGGTCGTTGGTCTTGAGTGTGCCCTGCATTATTTAATAAAGAAATTTTAAGTCATTTAGTTTTCTTCGTATGTCTATGTTTTTTAAGTCAAGAGAGTTCAAAATGTCTACGTTAGATTTGTGTTGGAGTTTGGGTACCCTATGTTGTACAATGCGGATAAAGAAATGTTGGACTTTGTGCAATTTAGATAAGTTGGTTTCACAAGCCATAGACCAGATAGATAAACAGTATTCAATAGTAGGAAGTAAGTACACAAGTGAGAAATTATAACCGAAGGGCTTTGAAACCTTTAATATCGGTAAACCTTTAGTCCAAGAAGTTTGAGTGCTTTAGAAGTTACGAATTCAATGTGAGGAGTAAAATTGAGCATTTCACCATATATGATACCTAGAACTTTGTAATGTCTACCCATGGTATATTAGGTGAGGCCAATGTGTACGTACATTTTGTGTTATGGGTTTTGAGTGAGAAACGCATTGCAACAGTTTTGCAAGCATTGACTTTCAGTAACCAATTATTGCACCACCTTTCAACAGAATCTATAGCGTCTTGAAGGAAGAAAGTATTTTCTGTAGATATAATTGTATTAAAAATTTTGCAGTCATCAGCGTAAAGAAGTACCGAGCAGGAATTATATATCTGTTTACATAAGTTATCATTGAGGAGGGAAAATGAAACTGACCCTAAGGAGCTTTCTTGAGGGACACCTGAAAGCATGGGGAGTCACTTGGATGTGCTACCAGGGAAGAAGACATGTTGTTCTCTGCCAGTCAAATATAATGTTAGAAGCTGAAGGGGGGGTCGGTGTAGACTAAATCTGTAAGCAAGCGTGTGTATATGTTTGTGATTGGCAATTTCAAAAGCTTTGGAGAAGTCTACGTATATGATGCAAAGTTCTTGTCTATTTTATAGGGCATCCGTGGCGTGAGACAGTAGGAGAGCTAAGTTGGTTTCACAGGATCCATTTGGTACAAAGCCATGCTGGAAGGGAGAAAGAAATGGGAGGACGTGATTTTGAATCCTGTCTGTGATAATTTTTTCACAAACTAAACCGAGGGCAGAAAGAAGGGACATAGGTATGTATGAATTAACACAGGATGTTTCGCTTTTTTTTGTAAACCGGAGTAATATTTGCTTGTTTCCAGGATTTAGGGAAATAACCCTCCGAGAAGTACCAATTGAAAAGAATGGTGGGAGGTGCAGATAATGGTTGGGTTAGTTTAATCAGAATTATGGAATTTATTTTGTGAGGTCCAGAGGCTCTGGAGTATTTTTGAGATGTTAAAAGGCGATACACTTCTATAGCGGTTGTTTTTATATCTGATAAGCAATGGGGAGTTTTAGACTTTGCATCAGGAAACAAATGGAGGATCTGAACAAGCATTAAATTTTTCATAGAAGCAGTCATTAAATAAATCAGCCCTTTCGTTGAATGAAGCAGTACGTCAGCAGTATGAATAGTTTTGTCGTCTGCGATGAACTTGCGAGTTCCATAAGCCATAGAGTTAGTTAGTTAGTTAGTTAGTTTTTTAGCAGTTTGTAAGAGACCAGAAGTGTTTGGATTAGTTACAGCTTGTGGTGAAAGAGATTCAATATAATTATCATAATATCTAGGGAGGAGAGCTTTACATAACTTGCGTTGTTGAATGAAAACATTCTGAGTTTCATTATTGGGATATTGTTTCCAGAGCGACCATAGGCACTTCTTGTTCTTGAGGGCAAGTTTTGTTTCCTGACGCTACCACATCGGAAACTTACTGGATTTTGATTTCTTGACAGGAACATAGTCTTTTATAACAGCATACAAACATGCATAAAAAAATCCAAGGCATCTTCCACGTGTCCTGCTTTTAAAATTTCCCACGGTACTGCTTTTATTGCAGTTGCCAGTAAGTCCCAATTCGTTTTGTTCCACAGGGGCATAGTTCGATAATTAGAACAGCGCCAGCGGCAAGAGGGAGGAAACTGGAGTTCAATGCCTAACGCCAGTTGGTCTGGTGTATCGAAAATATTTCTGTCTGGATTGACATTCACTTTTTCGGTGTTGGAAAGAACTAAATCTAAAACAGAATTACCTTTAGTTGAAAACATGTTATGTTGGAATAAACCAAGACCTTAAATGAAATGTTCGAAGAACCATCTATCCGGTTGGTCAGTACATGCACCCCTAATGTTTGTATCCCAGCTGATATGTATGTTTAAGTCTCCAATAACGAATATATCACATTCTTTGATTGCAGCGAGGACAGAACCGAATAAAATGTCTAAAGAGTTTATGTTATTGCTGGGGTTTCTATAGTTACAGCCGGTTAATAATTTTCAATGTTCTCCTTGTATCTCTACCTATAATAACTCACAGTTTCATTCTAAATTATAACGTACATCTTTGTGCACGAATGCATTCATTTATCTTCCTATCCCTCCTGGTTATTCCTAGCATGCTTCTCTCCATTATTCTTTGTGTGACTCTCAGTCTTTGATTCATTTGCACATTCAATGTGCAAGTTTCACAGCCGTACACCATCACAGGTAAGACACATTGATTTAAAACTTAACACTTCAGACACATTGGTAGTTTGCTTTCGAAAATAAAGTGTAGTCTTCCAAACGAACTCCGCGTCATTTTACATCTTGTATTTATTTCATCAGTCAACTTGGCATTCGATGTTTTGAGCTGGCCTAGGTAAACATACTCATCAACTATACCTATTGGCTCTCCGTTAATCTTTACTTCCTTCCTTGCAGCATGTTGATTGTATATTACTTTTATTTTACTTAAATTCATTTTAAGTCCTATTTTCGAACTCTCATTACTCAGTTCTTTCATTCTGGTTTTCTTCCAAGGTCAAGTTCTTCGGCACTTGAAGCAAACAGGTCTATATCATCAGCGAATCGTAGGTGAGGAAGATATCCGCTATTAACTTTTATTCCAACTTCATCCCAGTTTAAATTTTGGAACACTCTCTCCAGAAACTCTGAGAACAGTTGTGGATAAATTGAATCTCCTTGCCTTACCCCTTTTACAGTGTCGAGATATCCTTGGAATATAAACTATGTGCAAATAAATCACAAGTTCCGAAAGGGATTTATTACAATTTAGTATCTAATGTTACACAATAAGTGCAACGTACTGCAGAAAATCAAAATATAGTTTTAATGATGTGTAATTCCACCCAAATTTCGCTTTTACAAAGGTAACCGTTCAGCTGCGATACCGAAGTGAATGGAGCAGAAATTTTATATTTATTACTATGATTCACCTCACGCGAAACATAAACAGGCGCTTATCAAAGGTGAATTGTCCGGCCTCGTCCTCCACCACCAACAGGTATTAAAAACTAATTTCATTCGTTGGTTTTGCGTTTGACGTGCAACCGCTACTGAGGTAATTCAACCTCATTGTGTGATGAGCCTGGACGGCGACGTTCCAGACAGCAACTGACAAAGGCGACTCAAAACTAACCCGAGCATTGGCTACATTCAACGGGCTAAGCGCTCACTGAGTCCTCACCGAATTTGTCCTTTGAATGTCACTTAGAACTTCCGTCTTACTGTTAGTCGACACCATTTTCATACCCAAAATTGTCATGTGGGCTTTGAGGTAAACAAACACTGTTTGCGTGGAGTGCTCCTGTTTCCTGCCACTTTCTTCATTCGACCAATTCATCCCATTATCATCTATCCGGCTGAACCAAAGTTGTCGAAAGGACTTAAAAATTAAATTCAAAATTCAACAGCAAATTTTATAACCATTTAACTACCTTTTTAAGCAAATAGTTATTCACATGTTTCCAAATTCCATATTCCAATAAAGTTAAATTTTAGGGTCTAATGATTGCCTGTGGTAAATGGGTTGCCGTGTTTGTGGAAAATTGAGAAACCGTAGAGAATAAAAAAAACATCCGGTTTCTTTGCGATTAATATTTTAGTTCCACGACAGAAGCATTGTTAATTTTTTTAAAAAAAGTTATCTTTGTCGTCAATTCCGCAGAGTTTTCCGCAGAAGGTATATTTGCTAAGGGGAGTCTTCGTTTAGATATACTTTAGGCAAAGTGATTCCGTTTTTAAATGTGTATCGTGTACATACATTGAGGAGAACTTCATGTACGTAATTGTCGGGTTCAACTATAGTCAGAAATAAATTATTTGGCACATTAATGTTAGATTATGCTATCTCGTATGTAAGCAGAGACATTTAACAACACTAAGCCTACAGTTTCGTTGAGTTGTGAGACATCCCTTAAAAACGAAAAAAAAAAATTTAATGATATATGAGCAATGGGCTCATGTTTACAAATGGCAAAATCACTTCCATGCGTCAAATTTCATGTTACTGAAAACTAGTAATTTTCGCAGCAGAGTAGATAGGTACGTAAGGGGGCAATATGTTTAGAAGTGTAGCAACTCAGCATTTTTCAGATGGAAGATAAATGCTTTATCATCTGTTAATATATTTAATATTCACTCATCAATCATTTTATTTTATTGTGAACGTCGCAAGTAATTGTGATAGTTTGGTGTGATTTCTACTGAATTTTGTCAGATCGTAGAATCTTCAAAATACTATGTGAACTACAAGGTAACATGTTTTTCCCTTTTGTTTGATGTGTCGGATGACGAGGTCCTGAAAGCAACCATCGAGGAGGACAGTGGTCTAACGTGTGATGAACTTGCAGAAAGGTTCTATGTTTCCGCTGAAACAGTCAGACTGCACCTGCATGTGATAAGGAAGTCTTACAGGTTAAGGAAGTGGGTAATTCACACATTGTCAGCAGCTAACAAGTAACAACGAGTGACAGCCTGCTTGTCCTTGCTCACCCTGCACCTGAACACAACCATATTTGATCGTCTGCTCACTGGTGACGAAACGTGGGTCCCCTATGCCACTCCTAAGCGTACCAGACATTGGTTGTCGCCACGTGACCCTGTTCCTCATACCTTATTTCCTCTATACCAGGAACAAACAATTTCAGATCTACAGATTCCGAACGAATACCAATTAAAGACAGCCCCCACAATCACAGAAACTCGATATACATGGACTTTCATCACATAACACAGCGTGTTCATGAATTACGTCATGGCATTGACACCAAATACTGACATTCTTGTGCGTAATGAAGTTTTAATTATTCTAACACATCTCAAATTTTATGTCCACTGAACGGGTTTCTTCGAACAAATAAGGCTGTGATGACCCGATCATTTAGTTTCACAGAGCTAGAGCTTCGGTATTTAAAAGTCCAGGGATTAAGAGAACTTGGTTGTTCGGTTTGGGGTACAGATCTTTCGGTACCTGGATAATACTTGTGACAAGATTACACACACACAGGATTAAACGACAAAGGTCACGATACTGCTTAAATGGTTCAGGTTTCCGAGAGCCCCATTTGATGGTGTTTCTCTCTTATACTTTTGGTACTTACCCGGCACAATGGTACGCAGAAACCGCCTTGCGTTTACAGTTTTGGAGTGGAAATAGCCCATCTGTTTAATTCCTGTCATTTCAGTCGTTTAAAATCGGTTAATCACATTGTATGCTCATTGTTACTTTTCGCTACTAACTTGCGTTTCACTTCTGTCAAAGTAAACAGGTGATAATTGTTAGACTGTCTCATAAATTAGTTACTTGAACAGAAATCGTGTGCCAAGTAAGTAGAGGTGCACTAACTTTGCAAAGCATGTGTTGGCATATTTTTAATCGTAATTTTACATCATAATCAGCACAGGACTTCAAGGACAGCTCACAATCGTCTTCCAGTTGGATTATGTTTCATATTAACTAGAACAGTGATTCCCAACCTTTGGTACACATATTCCCTCGGGTAAGAATCAATTCATCTAAGGGTAACTGAGAAAAGTTGGATAATGGCTAAAAGGCATGTACGTCAAGAGTATATAAATTAAAATGCCTGAAACTAGTTGAACGTTATGATGAATGAGGAGCAGGGTTTCTTCGTTATTTAATCTCGAAAAATCATTCGCTCTCTTGCTTTCGTAATTTGGTGAATGGTCAGAGAGTTCCTTCTTAAACAATGTTGTTCTGAGGACCCCACTAAAAGAGTTATGCAGATGTTCGCTCTGGCTGCTAAATGTTACGATGTTGCCAACAGATTGAGATTCAGGGACGTAGAATTTTCGTTCCACATTAGAGAGGAAATACGACTCAGCGTGTGGGATATCGTGGAAAACTGGTAGTTTAAAGTTGTTCTCTAATCGATGTCAAGAACATTGTTTCCTCTGTAATTAATGGTTTATTTTCAAAGGGCGAATAGACAAGGAACGTTTTTCAGAAGAGTTTGTAAATTTATTGAAACATGGATCTTCAATAATGATTCTATCCACAGAATCAGAAATGATCAGCTTTAAAAAAATTGCTTCAGAAAAGAGGTAACAAGGCTTAGTTTAACGTTAGTTGCAAATTTTACACACAGCATTGTTTTATACACAAAATGCACTTGTATAATTTAAAATGTAGTATAAAACTTTATTGAAGATTTTATTTCGAACACTACTTTAGTAATGCTTCTTTAGGATATATTTACTTCCCTAAGAACCAAGGAAAATAAACTTCTTCGCGATTATACTGTATGTATTTTCACATTCCGCGTTATGTGTCTTTTTTGTTTATGAAATTTCTTTTTCTACTTGCACAGGATGTTCTAAAAAAAAAACAGAATGGTTTCATATGGTTATTCTATCGGGCTACGAGATAAACAAGAAATTCGACATTTTAACCCAAGTAAGCAAACTGGAATGCCATTTGAAAGATGGACATATTGATATGTTCCCATGTAGTTTTACTTGGACTAACGCAAATTTCGTTGCAGCTGGGTTTTCTGTCTATCTGTTTGTGACAGTACCGAGGGGCCGTAGCTCATTTGGTAGAGTACTCAGAGGTTCTGGGTTCGATTCCAGTTGCTGACATCCTGATAGAGGATGTATTGCTCCATCACACTAGGTAGGTGCCAGGAAGGATTCTTCAACTTCTTCCAACGTCCTGGCCCGTACCGTATCCTGACCTGAGCTATTGATGCCAAAAAGCCATAACAATTCAAACTGAAATTCTGGGATAGCTCTGAAAATTGTTCACAATGTAACACATCGTCGTTATCACACCGAGAGGTTAAAGTGACTAACCATTTATTAACGACATATTGAGTTAGGGTGAATTATATTGATCGTTATTGAACGCCTTTAGGAAACTTTGCCTCGGGCGGAATGAACGATGATGCGATAATTGGTGGAATGAAGAAAGTGGAAATAACCAAGAGAACGTCAAGAAAATTTATACACACAGTGTTTGTCCACATGGAACGAGCTGTGATCGAACCGGGGACCACATGCACTTCTTTTGGGTCGAATAATAAGGGCATGGACACATATGAATGTATCAGTATTTCAAATGGCATCTCATTGTGCTTACTTGGGTTGAAATGTTGAGTTGCTTCTGTATCTCATAATCCGGTAATAGCCATATGGAATTGGGTTTGTTTTTACGACCACCCTGTATTGTTATGAAAGCGAGGACATAAGTACGACGACTGCAACAGATAAGTCCGGCAGGTAGATGAACGAGTAGTTTAAAACTAGTTTTAGGCTATGAAGAAACTGAAGTGAATATATTTATTCCTTTAGCCATCTATGGCTCATTCCGGGATAGGTTAGAGGAAATGACCAAGGGAGGAATCAGCTATTGTCTAATTGAAAGGTGCTCTACCCAGATTTACCTGGTGGTATGTACCACGTGTCACATGAAGATCCGATTGAGCAACACTATATTCCTATTGCTTATGAGGCAATATATTTTTGCGACAGTGTATCTGTGTCATATTTTATTAATATTTGAATATTCCTATATATTGTGGGAAGCAATTAAGCTGTTTTGTATATAGTAGTGACATTATACTTGCACTCACTCCATGTACAGTGAAAGCTTAGAAGAAAACAACGCACACGGAGGTGTGAGAGACTGTGACATATACTGTATGTTCTAGTGTAAGTGGAGGCCCGGACTTTCGCACAAAAATTAAATTTTGTGGATAATTGGAGCACTTGCAATTGACATTTTGTACATGAAATGAAAGCCAAGAATTCGCTGAATTTTTAGACGTATAAATTTTCAGAGATTAGTGTAAGTACAGACATTTGCATTTTATTCCAAAAGCTAGAGTGGTCATTTCTCGCATACAGTACAAACCTACAGTGGTCGGTAAGAAAATCCTGTGGCCAGGAAATCGTGACAAGAAGTTTGAGAAGCGACATTTTTCATGTGTTATTTATTCTCTGATGTATATAATTTATACATCTGTGTGGTTTGAAATTAATATTTTATGCTAAGAAATCAATAATGTTAATTCAACTGAGCTGTCTCGATAGAGTATCTGTCTATTAAGAGTTCTTAATATTATTTCAAATGCTTTGGGTTCCAAATGTAGTAGTACGGAATACACAGTATTATTGAATAAAAAAAGCAATTAATTCTAAGTTGACTCGTAACAATACGCATTGGTTGACAGAATATCGATACAGTACAAAGGCCAATCAGAAGTATACAAAGGGAATATTATTGGTTAGAATAAGCATCTGAGATATGCTATTACGTAATATGTTCTCGGAATAATTTTATATTTCCG
Organism: Lepisma saccharinum; assembly: GCA_022664845.1. Taxonomy (NCBI): domain Eukaryota; kingdom Metazoa; phylum Arthropoda; class Insecta; order Zygentoma; family Lepismatidae; genus Lepisma; species Lepisma saccharinum. Next base: position 30,381 of record JAGDQP010012548.1, read on the forward strand.
GACGGACTGAATACGACAGAGGTCATCAGTTCTGTTGTAATAAACAAATATTTGATGTTTCATGTCCATCTTGCGTGATTCAGCGTATTGGTATTGGTAAAATCAATATTACTATTGCTATTGCCATTAAGACTATAGAAGTGTTGAGTTGTTTATTTAATCCTGTATACCTTATACTTATTTTATCTTGCGTGTTCTAGTATTTCAGTGAATGTCGAATAAATTGGAATATATTTTGTGTGTTTTATGCTAAATGGGGTACACATTTGTTGATTTTAACTTCAAGTAAACAATAGTTATTTTATTTTTCGATGTATGATGGCACAAATTCATGTTGAAACTTATTGATCATCGGAAGGAAGTCAGTATACATTATTTTTCTTAACTGTTGATGAAAGTAACGACAGAGGGTGGTACGCATAGTAAAGCAAATGGACGAAACTCTAATTTGTGTATAATAAAGTGAATAGTTCCTTGAAAAATAAAGTATATGCATGGTCAGTTGTATATTTGTCAGTTAGTCAACGCTAATAATTTTGAACGTCCTGTTTGAAAATTTTCTTGTATGTTGACAGCAAGGACGGCCGCACTTTTTTTAAAGCCAGATACTAAATCTTGAAGGTAATTTATTTTCTTTCATTCGTCAAAAAGAAAAGACATATTATATGGTAATGATACTAGTCAATGATAATAGTCTGTTGTTGATCAGACGTATAGTATATATTCATTAGAAAATTCACATATTAATGCTTGTATGATATTCAGAGTTGTCATAGTTCAAGGTATTTATCGGTAAATCGGTGATGAAGTAAATATAATATTGAACACCGGATACATTTTGCTACTTATTGAGGTATTCATATGTACATCTGTTGTTCAATTGTACGAACAACCTCAGTCTTTGATAAGTGTTGTGTGCTACGGTTCATAAATCTGACGTGTTGTTTAACGTTCAATTATACGAACGTGTGGCTGATTTATTTCATTTTCCTTACAGTATGAAGATAATTTGTCTCATCACGTTATCTGTTGACGAGAGAAACCAGTCGTGGTTCAGAAAGGTCCAACATGTTTTATCATTGTGGTGTTGGTGTTTCAATCCAACGACAGCAAACGTCTAGTATTATTTCCATAAATCAGGCTAACAATATTCGTAGATATTTGTGCAAAATTATATCAGCACCTTACTATTTTGAAATTAAAATTATTTCCACACAATATTGTATCTGTCATATTATCAGTACATATGTCAATTTCTTATATCGTATGTTAACTAAAGTTCTCTATAAAAGGAAGTTCTTTATCATTTCTTATTCTATAATAATCATCAGAGATAAATTGGAAGGTTGAGGGTTAAGTGAAATAAAATATCAGATTCGTGCATGATGTCTTTTTTTAGAACAAAGTAGCTTCAAAAATGTTTTAGAAGTAATATATGGTAAGGGACAATTCTGCTGTTTGTCAAATCACTTGATGGATCTGAACTTCACACTCAGTCAAGGTTTGTATCCTTACTGGAAATATTCTTCATTTGCTGTACTTTCCGTGCAAGGTATTTTCTACATCGAAGGTACAGAACATTCGATATCACCCTCGAAGAGACACTATACCGTTTCTTTTATCAGGAGCGAGTGATCATACATGGGAGATTTTACAGTTGAGCTAACTGATAATGATTCCTCGTATCCTGGGAGACATTAGTGTTATAGGTCATTGTTGGAAGTGAAACTAGGAACTAGTCTTCATTTTCTTGGAGATACTCAACTGAGATTTTAGTATTTAATACAGTAAGTCATGGCGAGCAAGAATAGTAATGCTGTCTAAAATTAGTACACACACTACCTTAACCACCATTACCTCTTAAACGCCACAACAAAAAGTTTAATACAACTGTAGTAAATAGTACGTTATAGCATTATCAACAATCTGCCACAGATACATAAACACATGCCCCTACAAAAATTACTCGATGAATGTTAATACCCGATAAGCTTTCTTCGATTAATAATAAATCTCTACGGCTTGTAGCTTCTTCTAAACTTTAGCCAATGATGCAATAAGTTTAAGAGATGTAAACGGTGTATAATAAAGATGATAACGTTCTCATCTTTCCGGTCCATCCTTCGTAAATATAGCAGTCACATATAACTGATAAACTATTAAGGAATTAGTGCATTATGCAATTACAGACGTAAGTTGTAATTTCATAATGGCTATACACGAATTGATGGTTATATAGAGAGAAATCAATACCAAACGAGGCAACGTGAACAGTATTGCATCCAAAATGAAGTCAGTATTTTCAGTGACTCAAATACAGAACCTGCTATTAAACATTGCCATTATTTTCAGTTGTTTAAAAAAATGATGTTGTTAGTTTTTACACGAAATGCATTGAATTTGATATTATATGTAAAACATAGAGTGACTTGTTTCTTTCTGTAAAAAGGGATGGAAAGTAATATAAAGTTTTAATAAAATTACGAGGGGTACCGAAATTAATACCTGTTAGTCTATAACTTCTGTAATAGAAAAATGAAAGTATTCCCACTTTGTAGACCAATTCTTCATTTACAAGCTTCTACTACTCAATAAAAACCTCCATCAGCAGCGACACATGCCGGCACCGTTCAATCCACTTATGGAAGACACTTCGGAGAAATAATATTGGTTACTTCCTCACCCAGCTTCTGATCGCATCTTCCACTTCACCGGTATCATCAATCTGCCGTCTCCGAAGGTTTACCTTCATTGCAGTGAACAAATAGAATGGTGCGAGGTCGGAGCTGTACTGAGTGGGGAACCACTCAATTTCTGCAATAGCCTGATATGTTGCAAGCGAGGTATGTGAGACTCACTTTGCACACACCTTTCGGTATCCCAGTTCTTTGATCATCTTCTGTACAGTATTGCGCCACATTACAGTTCGGATTACCTCCCTTCGACAGGGAGACGACGCCCTCATCAAATCATTCATGTTACTTTTGTTTTCTTCTGTTACAGCTGTCACTGGTCTTCCACTCTGAGGTTTTTCTTCCAAACTCCTTTCTTACCTCTTAAACTTAATGACCCATCTTCGGACATTACTCCCGTCTATTGTTTCCTCACCATCAACGTTTTTTAGCCTTTCATGGGTGTTGTCTTTAGTGGTAGTGCATTTCTGCTGTCAGGGACTCGATGATAGCTTTTGTTCATGCTTCACATCCAATATCTGAAATAACAAAAATTGGTGAGAACATACACGAACAGTCACTCTATACGCTGATAAACAGGAATTACCACTAACAACACTTACTAATATAATGATCAAGAGACATTCCTTTCGGTATATTTCTCATCTGAACTCAGAAGATTAATCAAACTGAGTATTACCTAGATCGATGCTTAGTTAGTTTGGATCTCTTGAACAAATATTACATTATATTTTCCTGTATATTCCTTGTCTTTACTTCCAGATGTACAATTTTTAATTACTTCCTGTATAACCACATTAAATTAATATTAAAATAAAAAATGAGTGCTTATTTAGTATAACATACTATTTCCTTCATTTCAGGTTTAGTAAGAAATGATGGAAATCACTTTGAAACCACAGCTGTTGATCATAGTATTAACATTAACAACAGCGAGACATGCAAGCAGAATATATTATAAATCACTGCAACCTGGGATACGTGGTAACATTCATTTTTTAATTAACACAATATTAGTGCATCTTTGTACGGATCATCAACAGACAAGTAATTTTATCTTACTTGCTACTCAAGTAAAGTTGAGAACAGCAACATCATTAAAATATAAGCTGCATGAGACATGCAATGTACCACTAGCAATAATGGAGCCAACTCATTCACATCTGTTCGAAAGAAGAATAGGTTTTGAGAAATTGAAATTTGAGAGAAAGGCGTCACATATAATCTTGATAACTGAAGAACAGAAATATGTAGAGAATCTACTTCTAAGTGTCAACTATCGCTCAGTCTGGAATAGTGAATCTAAGTTCATTGTTCTAGTAGAAGGAGAAAACAGAATTTTAGCTTACACTATCTTGAAGACATTTTGGAGGTTGAAGATACTGAATGTTGTCGTTATTACTGAAAGTGAAGAGAAAGAAAACATGCTCCAAGTAAGTTCTTACAATCCGTTCACAAAGGTAATAACTATTCAAGATGTAGCTATCGAAATTTTCTGGGATAAAGTAGTCCAAAGTAATTATGTATTTCCTGATAAGTTGAAGAGATTTTACAACTATACTTTCACCATATCAACATCAACAAATCCTGTATATTTCTACAGAGATAATCACAAACACTCCTTTCGAGGATTAGATTGGTTATTCCATGATATTCTGTCTCATCACATGAACTACAGTTTTACTGTCACTATTCGCAAATCGAAAGGAATTCTACAACCGAACGGAACATTTTCTTATGTTCTTGGAGATCTATATGAAAGGAAAATTGATTTTGCATTTATTAGGTTCACGCTTAGTCCGGAACGGATGCTTGCTTCAGATATGACGGAGAAGATGTTCATTGTCTTCGTCTTACTTTATGTCCTGATATTTTGGATAATACTGACCAAGTACTGGCTAAAGTCTGAAGGACCTGATGGTGCTATTGAAAACATTGTATAAGTTTTATCGATTTCCCTACAAATTTCTGTTCCTCGTTTACCTCGTACGGACCTTTTCCGAGCTACTTTCTTTTTGTATGTTTCGTGCTCACTAGTCATTAGTACATTGTATCAGGGATCTCTTGTGGATTTATTAACAAATCCTTGGCATTACCCAGAAATCGACACATTATTACAAATTGCAAAGTCATCTTTATTTAAAGTTTGCCTTGGAACTCACTGTAAATTAATAAGAAATTCATCGAGTGAAGTTTTGAGACAGATGACACCTATTTTACCTATTTATTATAAGAAGATAAATGATGTGTTAGATAAAGTTGCATATGAGGAAACATCAACCGTTTTTTATCATTACCTACCTCTTCAATATCATGTATACGCTACATATTTTACCTCCAGTGGAAACTCTTTATTACACATTGTTCGGGAACCTGTTCTTACATCTCTAAGGGCATATACTTTTCCTAAAGGTTCATCACTTCTGGCCATTTTTGGTGCATTCTTTTATAAAGTGTTTGAAGCTGGTTTATTAGAGAAATGGAAAGACGATTTATTATTTGATGCAAAAATAAAAAATGTGTTCAAATTTGTATCGGATAAGACTCACGTAAATATATCTCTTAGTCATATTAAACCCGTGTTCTATCCATTGGGTCTTTAACTGGTCTTCGGGATTTTTGTGTTGGTAGTGGAATGTATAGTTTATCATGGTTTTCAAAAGCGTTGCTTCAGGAAGAACAATCGTTCATAAGAACGCTGACACATTAGAGAACGTTCGTGCTTCATGAAGCTGCATGTATACACAACGAATGTATGTGCCTTTAAACAGACATCGCAAAATGTGCATCTTTCCCCCTTACATCAGTGTAAAATACCAGTGCATTTTGGAGAAAGATGTCTAATACATTGTAATTAATTTATTAGACCATAATAATGAAATCAAAAAGATTGTTCATTATCTATAACATACCTAACATACATGAACAATTGTGGAAGTGTTTCCATCACTGTAGAAAATATTTGTTACCTTGATGACATCAGCTTTAAAGAGCCGATTTCTTTCTCTTATGTGATAGTGGATGATACATCAATTTAATGTAGCAGTGACTTTATGTTTGTAAAAAAGAAAATAGTTCTTTAACATATTGTTAGATTATGTTGAATATGCACCGAGCAACTGTAACTCAGTTTGTAGACGGATTCGATAGGATCTGTGTTCGCCCCTTGCAGTGGATATCCTGACTGTGGTTTATTCAAGTTATCCTTAGTAACAAGAGGTTAATCCTGTGTTCGTGCTTCGAAAATAGGCCTTGGTAGACTTCTTTCTTACATTTTAACCCCACTAATATTCTGGCCGTGCCATAGTTGCATAAATTTATAAATGACATTCCAATTCTACGAGTTTTAAACATGTATGTAGACTAGCAATTAGAAATGTCCTTGTATGCCTACATCCTATTGAAGAATAAAAGTTCAAAGAAATGAGTGTCTAACAGAAAACAATTAAAACAGCCTTGTTTAATATAATGTATTTAGGCAGTGGGCATTTATCCCCAAGCTTCGGGGTAAGACGCTTGGGGGTTTACCTTTCAACAGCCACGTAAATGACTTATGTGTAGTACTGTCTAAGCAAATACTTTTCAGTAAGAAATACCCAAGGCAAGTGGATTTGCTCATCTGTCATGGAGTTTAGCACGATCCTAAACTGTTTATTGACTACAAAACAGTTTTAAAGGAAAATATTTTTAGATAAAACGAAAGAGGTATTTTAATTTTAAAAGACTTGCGTCGTCTTCAGGTGATAGATCACCCAACATTCACTACAGCCTCTTTACAAGCATACTGACTAGACCTTTCACAACATTGTTGTCATCTAGGATCATAGTTATGAAATTACACTACTGGAGCCATCATCACGTGACAGCCATCTTCCCACAAATGACTCTATACTATACACTTGTGAATTCTGTGTGTAGTTTCTGCGACAAAATAGATTACCATTATTCTTAATATGTTTTTGCCTTTCTGCTTCAGATCGATTGAAACGGATATAGTGTAAGTTTCTACAGCAGTTAAAGCATCTCAGAAATTGAACTGTAAATGTATTAATGCACTTGATGAAAAGATAACTTTCTCCTCCTCTCCCTATTATCCATATTGGTGTGTGCTACCTGCTGTGTGAAATTTTATACAGTGTAACGTGTGATACACATATGGATGATCCTATATTCAGAGAAGAGTGCAATATGTTTTCCATACGCTACAACAGCTGTTTCATTTCAGAGTTACGCAAACAAAATGTCTGCACCTAAGATTAAGAGAGATACACATTTAAATCTTAATTTATTTATCGACCAACATGAAGGTAAATTTTTAAAATATAAAAACATGAAAACTCACGTAAAGTAGAAAACTAAACTCTTTAATAATATTGTTTGTTTATTTTCTTTTATGAACTTACATTTAAGTGGATAGTTAACAACTAAAGTTTTCAATGCAAATTAAACTAAATATCTAAGATGTAGAAATCTAACATTGGTTATTAGCATATGTTTTCAAGGGAACAAGAAAGAACACAACATTAATGACATCTCAAATTATTCAATGTCATTACAATATCCATGTCGTTATCTGTATGATCTAACTAACTAAAGTGTTCTGAGCAGGCTCAACGTTGGCGTATGAACGTGTGATTGACAGTGTTGGGTTAGGTACTTGATTTTTGTACCTAGGTACTGACCGTAAATTGTACCTAGGTGCAAGTACTAGGTACAAGTTGGTCAGTGTACCTAGGTACAGGTACAGGTACTGATAAATGTACCTAAGTTACTTTTTAGGTACTTTACTGCTAAACAGTGCTGGAGATGATGTGAAGAACTAAGGGGATGCTGATTGACTAGAATATTACTCCTATATCTTTACCTGTAATAATAATAATAGTAATAAACACTTATTATTGAGCAGTATAGGTTCAGCCAAAGTGTGTTGTGTTATCTAACCCTTGTTAAAAATACGGAAATTTTCATGTACCACAGTGTATATTTATAATAGATAAGGAATAGACATTCCGCAGAGTTTCAGAATTACATACAAATGAACTGTAGAGGTTCAAATATCCAATACAACTAACGGTAGAATTGATGCGGCATGCTATCCTCAAATACTTTAAAATTGTTCTGTAACAAACTTTGCGTATTTCAAAATTTTTCATTGGGTGCGCAAGGGATTTCTCAAAGGGATTAGGTGATTTGAAGATATTCTCTGAAGAAAAGTCGCAAACGAATTATTGTTACCTGCTAAGAAGTCATTAATACTCACCTTTACTTCAGAAAATTTCTAGGAACCTCTATTTCCTTTGGGAAATCTCGTGCACACTCAATGTTCGAATATGCTCTATTGTAGATGAGGTTTCAAGTCTTTGATGATAACTTGTCATCGGATATACAACTAATTATATTGACAATTTGAAGCTGTAAAGTACATCTCTCACTCTTTCTGCAGCCTGTATCTCCGAAAAACGGCGGAATTTCCACCCAGATGATCAGAACTTCTTACATTCTTTTCTTTCACAAAGGTTCGGGGTGTCCTCAAATCCAGCAACATTAATTTAGCTCATTTCTAAACATCATATGATGATGCAAATTTGCACAACGACGTAAATCGAGTGGTGATACAATATATTCTTGTTACTTTCTATCTATTTATATATTTTAAAAGCATATTTTAATGTTTTTAACATTATCCATAAATACTAGCCTGCAACACAATAACGGTCGGCTGGCTGCAGAAAACTTTAGGATCTTTGTTAAAAATAATATTTTTTTAAATACATAGTTTTCTTAAACAATTCGTACTAAAAAGTAAAAAAAAATGTTAAGCATGTCTAAAAAGAAAAGCATGGGCCAAGCTCTCATTTTATTAGCGCGCCGCTTCCTTTCTGTTTTATTCATGCATAAACAAAATTAATTTTTACTTTTTAGTACGAATTGTTTAAGAAAAGTATGTCTTTACAAAGCTTTTTTTTTTAATTTTTTCCATATTTGTTATGTACTGTTATCTCTTAAAATTTGTCGGGTATTATATTACCACACTGTATAAAGTTTCCAGTGTGTCATAACTTTTGTTTGTCATAACTTACGTTTTATCAACTTACTGACAAGAATTAGGTTTCATTTATTAACCTGAGTATTTTATACATAAAATAGAGATAATGAGACTATCTTCTTGAGTTTGTAAGAATCCACCATTCTTTCCATTTCAGACTGAAAAGAATACTCTCAATTGTTATGAAAATCTACATCTCAAACTAGAATTTCGTAGCATTTCTGATGGGTACATTACTTTTGTGAGTGAAATTAGATAACGCAGTAATTTGATCGTAATATTTATAAGTAGATGTTGCAATTTTTGGGATGGTTGTTGATATATCAAATGAATTATGGATTTTCTACGATAATCTTGTGTTGTAGTACATTTAGTTCTAGTTCCTAATATCATCTGTTGTAGCTTGGAAGCTGAGCTCACACTTGTGTTCTACTTTGTACGATGGCAGATAATTCGTACCTCTTTTCTAAGAGACGAGAAAAAAATCCTTAGTTTTATAAAGGAAGACATGCCTGATAGACATGTGTAAGACTTGGAATTCCGAACTCCTTATCTCAAATCTAAGAAGTGTGTTTTCTATCAATAAATAAAACTAAAATACATAATTCGGGGGGAAATATAGCATCCATTAAATTCTATTTTATATTTCAGACACTTTTGTGGCACTAGGAAACGCCATCTGAACGCAATCGAACTATTTCCAAGATTTTGTTTTTTATCAAGATACACATTACACGTGAGACATGTGAAAACTTACAGCTTTCACTTCCAATGATTTGAATTCATTTTTGGCCTTTAGTTATCGATGACTCACGCTAGGATAGGGTAAGGGAAAGGAAACAGGAATGAATCGACTACGATCTGGGTTGAAGGTATCATCCCGGCATTTGCTTGGTCAGACTAACGACAGCAAACTAAAAATAGCTCAGTCAGGGTGGTTGATCGCTAGGATCGAAACCAAGACCTCCCGAGTGCGAAAACAACTCTTTACTAACTAAACCACGGCCACTCGGCACTTGCAATGTTGCTTAGTATATCATTAAATAAAATAAAAATTAATAACTAAGTAAAAACCCAAGTAAATAGAGAAGTGAACACACAATGTAGAGGCAGCTCCTAACATTAAATTAATTTTTATAAACGTGCCAGATTTTAGGTAATAAAATACTACGATACAATGATTTGAAAAATAAATAATTCTTTAAAAATCTATGAAGCGGTGTTAAACTCAAGTTACCTGCAATGTTATACCTGCAATGTTAAACTCAAGTTACCAATGCATTAAAAGTAGCGCACGTCTGTGAAGCCCTTGTGATCCACAAAGTGTACTTTATTCCTGAAAGGGTTACAAAAGAAACATTACATCAAACGTCATAACCAGTTAGTTTTGCTGCAGTGTGTCGCGATCTGTCCTACAGTTAATAATAATTAACAAATAACTAAGCGAAGCAGAAGAATCCATGGCGTATTAAACATTTAAACAATGTTTATAAACTAGAAAGTAATCTTATATTTTTGTTTTCAATATGGCTGTATTTGCATTCATTCCACATTCCCTGCCGATAAAGGTTTTTTGCTACTTTTTTTATTTCCGAAATTTTGGAAAAGCTTTTACTTTAAAAGTTCAAACAAATCGCCAGCGTTGGAGGAAAATGATTCTAAGTTTTATGCTGAAAAATTAAGCATATTTTGGATATGAATCAAATGTGGCAAATAGTTCCAAGATTCCTTCAATATAAATGTTAATAGCCAAATATAAGAAACTTTTTATTAAACTCTATCACTGAGAAATTTTTAGTTCGACTATTAGCTGAAGTAACTAAGATTCAGGTACTAGTTACAGCAAAAAAGTACCTAGTTACATGTACTAGAAACTGCAACTGAAATGTACCTAGTTACAGGTATTAGATACTGTCTTGATAGAGTAACTGTCTATTAAGAGTTCTTAATATTATTTCAAATGCTTTGGGTTCCAAATGTAGTAGTACGGAATACACGGTAGTATTGAATAAAAAAATCAATTAATTCTAAGTTGACTCTCAACAATACGCACTAGTTGACAGAATATCGATACAGTACAAAGGCAAACGCCAATCAGAAATATACAAAGCGAATATTATTGGTTAGAATAAGCATCTGAGATATGCTATTACGTAATATGTTCTCGGAATAATTTTATATTTCCGGACGGACTGAATACGACAGAGGTCATCAGTTCTGTTGTGATAAACAAATATTTGATGTTTCATGTCCATCTTGCGTGATTCAGCGTATTGGTATTGGTAAAATCAATATTACTATTGCTATTGCCATTAAGACTATAGAAGTGTTGAGTTGTTTATTTAATCCTGTATACCTTATACTTATTTTATCTTGCGTGTTCTAGTATTTCAGTGAATGTCGAATAAATTGGAATATATTTTGTTTGTTTTATGCTTAATGTGGTACACATTTGTTGATTTTAACTTCAAGTAAACAATAGTTATTTTATTTTTCGATGTATGATGGTACAAATTCATGTTGAAACTTATTGATCATTTGAAGGAAGTCACTATACATTCTTTTTCTTAACTATTGATGGAAGTAACAACAGAGGGTGGTACGTATAGTAAAGCAAATGGACGAAACTCTAAATTGTGTATAATAAAGTGAATAGCTCCTTGATAATAAAAAGTATATGGATGGTCAGTTGAATATATGTGTGTTAGTCAACACTAATAATTTTAAAGGTCCTGTTTGAAAAGTTTTCTTGTACGTTGACAGCAAGGACGGCAACATTTTCTTTTAAGGAGGTTGATGTAAAATTGAAAAGGTCTTAGCGAAACGAATTTAAACCAACACCATTTATCCACCCGATTTTTGGAGAGCAGCGAAATTTTCAACCCGGGAACTACTACGGCTATGACAGTAGGTGTTGTTTCGGTATACAGGTCCCGGAAAGACTAGTCCAAACCATATAGATTATCCAGATCGGAGGAGTGAGTCCTAATATACCGGCAGGAAAATTTTCGACTCAGAAACTACTTTACCTATTAAAGTGGTTGAGTTGGCGTTGGAAAGATCTCGTCGGAATTTTCCCAATGAAACAGAGATCATCCATATCCAATGCTTACTGCTGAAACCTGGCTGTTCCAAATATGTGGATTTGCCCTAATGGGTTCCAACTGATTATTTCTAATAGCCGCAGCTGATCGGAATAGCTGTCACGTCATAGAGTAAATATAAATAATTAGATTGTAATACTTCGCAATGTATTGGTCATTGACTTGTGGTATAAACTGGGTTTTGCTCAGAATAACGTGGGCACACACACAAGAATAACTGTAAGTTTGACAGCTGTATCCGGGTAAGAAAACATTTCACTGGGTAGTTTCATTAATTTTAATGTTTAAATAGTGTTAGTTGGTATTAAATCAGTTGCTTTGATGCTAAAAACATTATCTACTGAGACTAATGTCTGTTTGCTACGAATATAGTGCTACTACTTAAATTTGTGCTTTAAACCACGAAATGGGAAAGATTTCTTAAACCAAATGTGCTAAATCGTAGAAATTAGAAAATTTTTCGAGAAAGAAATATTATTCGTTTAAAACAAAATAAATAAAGTTTTATTGGAAAATATATTGCTGTCAAAGAAATCAATGCATTAAATATGACTTGTGAGTGAAGTTCGTATTCTACTTCCAGTCTTCCCTTAAAAGTTTGAGATCAAAGAGGCAAATATGTCATTAACCAGAATAATCTTGGAAGTTCGATTAAAGAATCAATTAATATTAGGAATCAATCAAGATATAACACGCTGTTTAAATCAGATAGGATATTAAAGAGGTTTCTGGTTTCGAATACTCGTTGAGAGCGTAATTTCAACCCAGGAGAATTTGTTTGTAGTTGTTCTGTGGCAAAGCAGGACGTTGATTGTAGATGTAGAAGATGGTATGTACTTCTTAAAACGTCACTACCACGTATGGAACATTATTATCTGCATACATAGAAAATCATAATAGTAACTGCTTATAACTCAGTCTTGATTTTCCTATCACTGACAGAGGCAACTTGTATATTTAAAAGTATTGAACAAATCTTTTTTCAAGGCGTTTTTATATTTGTTTGATTTTGTAGATGATGATTAGATCACCGTTCAAACCCAAAGCACGTTTGGTACTTGAAACTTTCTATATGATGTAAACGTATGGTAATTTGGAAGAATAAAAGATAGAGACAGTTCCATTCTTCCCATGTCGAAAATTGAATACCAGTTTCCACGATGAAAAAATGTTAAGCCTGAATCGGATTTCTGACTACAAAATAATATTAGCTAATGATTGATTTTCACTGATTTAGCTTATCTATATTATGCTATTATGTACTGAAAGACTTCTTATTTGCTGCTCTTGTCCTTAATTAACAAATTATTATCTTGCTTCTTACAGGATTTATAAAATACTGGTATAATTTGAAATGAATTCCAAAATACAGCTGTTCATAGTAATTATTATTTGTCGTGGGTTGAGCAATACCTCGGAGATAAGTAGACGTATCGAAAGTACTGCGATATCAAGTACTGCATGGTCTTACGAGAGTTCAGTGTTGCTCTCATCTGTGAAATATCTTCCAATCGAACAATCAACCAGTATAATAATTCAAGGAAATACCTCGCTGAACCCTCAAGTCTTGAAAATTATGAGTGAGCGTTCTGCGATTAGCATCTTTAGATTATCAGAGGATCAGACATCAGCGCATGGCTTTGAAGGCTTCCACTATTCTGCCAAAACGAGAGTAATAGTAATCGTATTGCAACATTTCAACGCACTACGAAATATTATAAAGTGAACAAGAAGATCTACCTCCTGGAATTCTAGAGTAATATTTGTGATAATATATATTCCACATGTTATAAACATTGAAAACGTCACCAGATCAATATTCAATATTACATGGTCTGAAAAAGTACTCAACGTAGTTCTATTTTTGGAAGATAAATGTGCTATCAGGAGAGAAAAAAAATTCTCAAGGAAATTGGCATGTTGCTGTGGTTTACAATCCTTTTGTAAATCAAATCATTCACGTTCACCTTTATAAAGACTTCCCTTCTGCATTCTGGAAACTAAAAGCACTAACTCCCTTTGAACTTAAATCTTTAAATGGTTATCCGATATTCATAGCCAAACCAATATCATTGATGCCATTCGTAAGCCGTGTGGAAACTAGAAATAATAAATCTACCTACAAAGGGTTTATGGGACAATTTTTGGAGACAGTGGCTAAACAGATAAATTTTTCATCAATAATTTCCTACACTACAACAAAGTTATTTTTAACACGACTCTCGAATGGAACATGGACCTCTTTATTAGGTGCATTAGATGATGGTCGTGCAGACTTAGTACTTTCAATTATAGTTATTAACTACGAGAGATACAATTCTTTCAAGTTTCTTCACACTGTTGTGGTTGAATCTTTAATTATTTTATTTCATAAGCCAAGTGCTTTACCAAAGTGGTTGAATATATACCTGCCATTTCTATCGGAAACTTGGTTAGCGATTTTTGTAGTGTTCATTGCACTTAATCTCACTGTGATGTGCGTTAGACGTGCCAATTGTTATCCGCTAGATTGTGTGAGAAACACTCTTCACTTGTTAGCCGTTTTATTACAAATATCAGTTCGTCAACCCAGAAAGTTTTCAGAGACATATTTATTTTATTTGTGGGTCTACTCTTCACTTATTATGTCCGCATTGTATCAGGAGTTATTATTATCCTACCTCACTGTTCCCACGTACTACCCACAAATCAGAACATTTGCAGATGCAGTTGATGCTGGAGTAAGAATAGTCTCAAATATCGTTATTCTAAAGCGATTTAATACGAGCGACGATCCTTCACTAAGAACACTGTATCAAAATGCATTTCCCCCAACATCTTACGGAGAAGCTGTCAAAGAATTTCAAACAAATGCAAAGGCCGCTTTCGTCACTGGAAATTCACTATTACCTTATCAGATTTCTAGTTCGGAGTCTTTAGGGGGATGTGCTGATGGGTATGTAAGTGACGAAAGTGTAGGATTGAATAATTACTCATTTTGTGTCTCTAAGACCTTTCCTTACATTGACAGGATGAATGGCGTTATCATGAGAATTGTGGAAGCAGGGTTAATCACCAAATGGTATAACAATGTATTAGGGGAAGTGAGCAAGAATAATGTCAGCAAGTACTGTCCCTCATTAAGTGTTAATATCGTATTGACACTTGATCATCTTTCCTCGAGTTTTGTTATTCTTGCAATTGGGATAGCGATTGCAACTCAAATATTTATTCTCGAAATCTGTTTTACGAAATTTCATGTTTCCGAACATTAGACTCAAAACATTATACTGAACTCTTGTACGTAGACCAGTAGGTTTAGCTAAGAGTACATCGCTGGATGGGACAGACTTCTTATTCAAATTCATTGAACGTACTCCTACCGTGGATATATTAAGAACAAAACATAGACATGTTTTCAATTTAGATAATATATTACGAAAACTTTGTGCTACTACACTAGTAAGCTTTGCTGTAGAGAAACAAACGGAACATTGGAATGTTTTGTTAAAGAAAATATTTCAAAGTACACTATTTTTAACAATTTGTAAACATCGCTTTAAAAATAACTTATTTTAAATCTCTCGAATCTGTTGCACAATATATTACTCGATATTTGGAACCCAGCGCAACTGCTATCCGAAAGCATGTTTAGAACATGAAACTTTTTCTTCGTTTTGTCAAGCATAATACGTAAAGAAAATTGAGAAGAGGTGATTAAGTTGTTACTTGTGGTTATAGTGTATGTAAAGAAGTTGTTTGATATTTACACATATTGGAACATGTAAAACAAGAATTGAAACATGAAATATTTGCTATATAATGTAAAATTGAATTTAAGAAGCAACCCAGTTAATGTGTGTTGATGGTGCAGACAGGAGAGAGAGAAAATGCTGCAATCTGAACTATACAATTGAACCAAATAACTTATGCAATAAAGTAAATTAAACTTCGACAATTCTCTCCCAATAATGGAATACGGTTTCTTTTACCCACTTCATAATTCTTGATTCTGCTTTAAGCTTCTTCATCGCCATCGCTAAATACAAAGTTCCTTGTACGATTTTCCTAAGTAACACAGAACTTCTGAATATCTTAAATATTCGAACACTTTATACAAGACGAAATGTGGCAGATATGTTATAACTATTTAAAACATCCAATGGTTGAGTTCTGTGTAAACACTTGCTTTACGAGCTCAACTTTCTCATTACCATCTGTCCTAACGGTAATAGTAACATATTTATATACCCAGTACTAAAGCTAGAAATAGTCAAGAGCTCTATGTTTATTAGAATCGTATCAGAATATAATCCCTTTCCACCTAAGATACAAATGTTTAACACAGAACAAGCATTGCGATAGTATCTAAGGAAAATTATGTAAATAATATTGATGTTGTATTCATACCACCAGCTTATTTGTAAATAATGTTAATGTCGTGGTTGTTTAATATGAGATAATATTCTAGTTTTGATATTTCAGTGTAAAATGACTAATGTGAAACATGCATAAATAAATTATATTTACAATATTTGTGCAGCCAATCTCTTAAGAAGAGTATTAAAATCTAGATAATAGTAAAACGTTTGGCAGAATGTAATCGTAAATCCTGCAATAAAATTGTGTAAAATTTTAAAACATAATTTGTCATATTTAAATATTGCTAAAATTAAGAGATTGATAATTGAGATCAAACCTGTTGGATATTATTCGTTTTAGCGTCTTAAAGCTTTTCGAGGGTCGAAATTGTGAAACTTTGAAAATGAAAATTCCTTGTTGGTGTAATGGTCAGTGTAGTTTTAAAGAAATGCCTAGAATATCAGCAAAAGGAAATTAGCTTACTTGAAGAAATATTCTTAGAAAATCAAATCAAATCAAATGCTCGAATACCCCTTCGTCAAAAGAAGTAAGTACAATAACAACTTTGACAAGTCAGAACTGGTTTTGTAAAGGAATACAAGGTTTTATAATATCAGTTGCAAGAACATTAAGAAGTTTGGCTTAACACTTCCCAAAGATGAAATGAAAAGAATATATTATATGGTTGTCCGTGATGTTGAATGGAAGCAAACGCTTCGTAGTAGTACCAAAGATAAAGAAAGGATTGACACCTGGAACGAATTCCTGAATAACTGGATCAGGAGTTATTCATATGTTTTGAAACAAATCGCAAATACACTGTCGGTCCTATTCAGTATAATAATTAACTTGAAAATGAAGTGTTCTAGGTGCAAAATACAATATTAAAATTTCCAAAAGTGATTTCTATTTTCTAATTAGTAAATTATAAATATTGTTAACAACGTATATTCAAATTAGTTGTCAAGAAGATAGCCTACCTTGTATTTACTTGGTAAAAGATAACACTTCCAAACATTACGGATCTTCGTAAATAGAGAGACACAGAAATAAATTCAGGGTTTCTTGCAGCAGGTTTCTTAAACGCGTGATATTTAGAACTTCGAATAATTAATTTTCTGTAATCATTTACTTACGCAACTCTCACTTTGGATCCCCCATTTTAAACTATATGGTGTGTTGTTTTTCCCCTGGGCTTTTTGAAGTGAAAATAATGTGCTCTTCGATCATTCCTGGATATTTAAAGCTGTATCTGTGCCACTGGGAGAATGTTCAATTTTATGCTTAAGTAAATACAAAAACAAATAAAAAGTGTGATGCATACATGTTTATGACTTTAAAACGTATGTACTATTCTATCCATTAATCTGTTGGATACTACATCTCAATTGCAAAGGTCATTCAAGAGCAAAGGCGTTTCTTTAGACATTTTTATTTACAATAATGAAACAAAACCTATTTTACACCACATACGATAATTTAGCTACTTTTCTACGTAGTAGCTGTTCAATTCTAAACATTTGTCGTAGTGTTTTATAAGCTTTTCTGTCTTCTACATATACAGTTACCGCCAAGTTGTTGAATCAGTCACTAATGCCGTATTTCTGTTTGTTGTCAGTTCCATAGTGGTTTACCCCCAAAACATCCTTCAATTTTGGATAAAAATGATAATGGTTGTTCGGAAATTTCAGGAGAGATCGAATTGAGTCTATCTATAATGAAACGTCTATCCAACTGAATTTTTCCTCAATCCTTGATTTGAGTTCGCCAGTCACAACAGAAGGTTTGCTCGGCCGTTCTTCATCATGCACCATTTTCGAACTGAAGCTTCATTCATCATATTAGCATCAACTCGGATATCTGCCAGCAAAGGAACCTCACACTGTCTGTAAAGGATCGTTAATTTTGCCACACATTTTAAAGTCGAACAAATAAACAGTAAACGAAAATAGCGACTCGTTGTTAGTGTTGGACTGGCAAAGCCAATGACATGGTGGCGGCGATGGTGGGAGATCTGTGTGGCTCGCCAGATCAAAAGTGCCTTACTTCTAAAATGACCTTCGTAAAAATGCGTCAAGGGAGCGTAAAGAAATTGATTAAATAATTCCTTTAATAAGTTGACGATCACATAGCTATTGCAATTTACAACAATTATCATAAGACTTGAACATAGAAATATTAAAAACTGTGCTTCCCTACAAATAAACAAAATTATTATCAATAGATTAAATTTACGATAACAAATGTAATGGATTAAATATGAAAATGCACTTCCATTACGACAATTAAAAATAATAAACCAAAGTAATTATGTCTAACAAAAGATTGCACAGTATTTAATCACAATATTTGTAAGCTTTTCCCAGCAGTAAGTCCATCGGTGGAAAAACTATTATTCTGAGACGTTGTGATGAACTTGTAGTCTCCAAAGATCAAATAAATCTATTTTTATCCATCCGAATTTAAATCTTACCCTATTTCATTCCGAAATGAGTTGTAGTTTGGTATAGTCCTACTAATCAGACGGAACGCTGTATAATTTATTTCGCAATACTTATATTTGGAATTGATTAGCAAACAATCAAAATCTTGTATAAGCATTGTTGGAGAAGATTTAGTTCGTTTTAAGACGTGAATGAAGAACGGCATCAAAAAATGCAACGTGATTTTCTGAAAGAAGTACTCATCACATCGTAATAAGTACCAACTTGATATTTTTCTTTGCAAGTTTCACTACAGAATTTCATTAAGGTGTTGGTTGAAAAGATATTTTTTTATTAGAAAATACTCATTTAAGTTTTTGATTTTTTTGCTTCTTAATTACGGGTTACAAAGTACAAAGAACCAATTTCAATAAAAACAAAAAAAACAAAAACAAAAAAATAACGTCATTGTATGTTTGTATCATCAACATTTATTGGTTTGTATTTATGTTTTTTTGTATTATCTAACACCACTATCATTTGCCAGTGCTGGGCGGAAAACTGTCAACATTTTAGACATGGTCTTTGGGCGAAAAGCATTACATTTTTAACATGTACAAATAGATGTTTATATTTAGCAGCGAGCTTGGACGTATTGCTTCGACAATAGGAACAGGTACTATCAAAGTTACGATGTGAAATTATGTACTCAGCAGAAAACACTTCTCGTCCAAGCAATGGTAAAGTTGTCATGCGTACTTTCGTACAATTGCTCAAAGAATAATAGTAATGTATATGCTGTCAAAGGTCTACTTTCATTTTACACTCGGTTGTACTTTAGATATACGAACGGATATTAGCTTTCTTTATGCATAAGTATCAAAGTGCTTACCTTACATCACAGCAGTCAGTGTACCGAAGAAAATTAAACATTATCGTGAATGGTTTGAAGTCTTCTTGTTTTAGATGTACAAATAATGAACCTACAACTCTGACGGTTCATAATAGGGCG
>JAGDQP010012549.1:0-29687 GCA_022664845.1 Lepisma saccharinum
CCTCATCCACTAGTGGATTAAATATGGCTGTGATTTATATATATATGTTGGTCTACTGCCCCCACGCTGACCAGACGGGTTGGCAGAGCCGAAGCTCTCACTGTAATCGCCACTGTCTTTTATTCACAGCAGCTCCCCAATTGTTCTCACGATACTGGGTCAACACCGAATTTTTTAAGCCTCATATATATAAATTCTCTCTCGGTAATAACTGCATACATGCTATATGTCATGCATTCTACTAAGAAGGAAAATCGTATTATAACTAACACTAGACAAGGTCTATGTAAGTATATGTATTTATATAAAAGAAAAAAGTAAATTTTTTTAAAAAATAATTAAATTTGGGACATAAAAATCAAACGAAAGAAATTTTGGAAAAAAAATAAAGGATGGATAGCACCAAGGGAGGGTCAAATCAGCCCGCGCAACATGAATTATTTTTTTTATATATATAAAAACCCACTGTATTGTATTCTAGGTGGAAATAAACAAAAACGAACATTTCATCAAAAGTAACAATAACAAAAGAAATGAGAATCCAGAAAACATTTTAATGTATAAAAATTAAATAAAAAAGGACTCACGGGCAAAACTGAACCCCCCCCCCCCCCTCGGTCTTTCTAGGGTTAACAGCTGCTTTCACTGCGGAAGAGGACAGTTGTCAAATGAAATGTTTGAAAAATCTCTTGTTATTGAAATTCAATTAAAAGAACCAGTAAACACTCACTGTTTTCATTTTTTAAAACTACATTATCCCACAAGGTATGCCTTTGTGTGTCATACAGCTTTGATATCTTATTGAACTAGTACATTATACGCCATTTCATTGCCAATGTCTATTTCCTTCTATAATAGGCTTATCACCAATATAATGAAATGGAGATTTTAGTATCAATGCTTATCGTTCTTGAGATTGAAAAAAAAATCAATCTGCAAGAACTAGACATCGCATCTAAAAAGACCAAGGTTTTGGAAACCCATTATACAGCATAAACGGCTGGAGCTAGAGAAACGAAATTTGGTATGACGGCACATCATCACTAGTAGGTTGCGAGAATATTACAAAATGTCTCCAGACACGTCATCTTGGATCCAAAATGGCGGACCCCAAATATTTATTTTCAACACTATTTGAGCTAGAGACACGAAATTTGGCTTCAATGGGGGCACAGCCCCCCGGGGTGATATGGGGACAGATCTGTACCATGGGGGGGGGGGGGCAATTCCCATTCTTTCATATGATGTGTCGTTTCGTTTCCAATACTATGGCACTTTTAGTACGTAGTTTCAGAGTACTACGAGTTAGTCCATTGACTTTCAATAGAAAAGAACGTCTTTTTTTTCCTGGTGAAGGTATGTTTAATTTTTTTATATTTACGGTCTTCAAAGAAACCAGGTCAAGCATCGGTGAAATACCGAGATACTTTTCAGTATTATCTTTTACTCGTTACTTCTTTTTTAGTAAAGTATCGTGTAGTACCGGTAACTGTAACAGATACTTCCATTCAGTATGTTTTCCATGTCTGCTTGACAGTTCACATTTAGTACAAATTTTCAGCAGTTTCTCATCTACTTATCTCTCGTGTTATACTTTATTTGTAATTGGATTTGCAGAAATGTTTGCTCAAGGCTACCCTCAGATTAGGAGTGTCAACTTCGGGCACACATTCAAATTCATAGAAAATAGAGGAAGGAATTTAATAAGTTCGAAAAGTTGTACAGAAAGATAAGATAAAATGAAGTGTATGGGTGGTAACAGCAATATGGCTTACGCCCGTCCCGTTGTACCAAAACATCATACTATGTAGGTTTAAAATGCAAAGGTCTCCGATTTCAAGGAAATTTGTTATCTGGAATCTATGGACACATATTAGTATCTGTACTTTAAAAAAAAATCACATACTTGCAGTGGTTCAATTTTTTCAGCCTTCTGATTCCGCCAGACCTCCCCTGTGGGGGTGTTTACCCCCCAAAGTCTCGGCAACACCCCTTGAACTTTAAAATGTTTGCTGTGAAAAATCGATAGAAACCGCACAAAACTTCACTTACACCCTCCCAATTTTGACTTTACACCTCCCCAAACTGAAAATCCTGGCGGAAACCCTGCTTCTAAAATTTCTCAAACTTGTTAACTCTTTCCTGCAAGCCTATTTTTCACTACGCAACTTCCAATTCTGGCTGTTTATCAAGCCCGTTATTTAGGGGGGGGGTTATGGAATACTTTGCCCCCCCCCCGTAGAATTTTTGAATTTATTGAAAAGCATATTAGAAAACAATAATTGCAATTGTGATTTAAGAACCAGCATCCGGTTTCTTCATGGTCGATAGATCTCCGGAACTTTAGGAGATCTCCATTCCAGTCCTGATGTTACTCATCATTCAAACAAACCAGTTCTACTAATTATTATTGGAAAACACTTACTATTATAATTTAAGAAACGGTCTTTCCACGGATGGCAGATATCCGGAGCTCAACGAGTTCCTCATCCAAGTACCGGCGCTGCTCTTCGCGAAGTCTACAATACTAGTTTGAATATGCCTATTATATACAATATTATTTTGATATATTGCGGGGTAAGAGTAGAGTTTTATTTTAAACTTTCAAATTTCGCACGAGAGATAAAGAACGGACTGCGATTAAACAGGTTTGATTTACTTATATGCCATTGACTCGTAAAGGCTAGTTTTATTCCTATCAACTGTATTCGCATTAAAACATTCTGCCGCTCTGCCGTTGTCCATGTTTTACCGCAAGTTGATAAAGAAATAGATATGGTGTATGTACGTACAACTACTCTAATTTTATCCAATACACACGGAAAAAAATGAATTCTAACCTAGTCAAAATTTTGCTAGGTTAATGACGAAAAGGGTTGTAGGTAACCGACTAGTTGTTTATCACAACACATTTCAGAGATGAAAGTACCGAATACTGTAGGTAAATGGTAACCCACTGAAAAAGGTTAACGGAAATTTGGTTAAAAACAACCAACACGTGGGTAGTAATTTACCTACAAGTTGGGTAAAGGAAGAAATAAACAACCAACACGGTTAATTCAAACAATGCGACTAACCCACTACTCGGTTATGTGAACCGTTTAATGTGTAGGTACATTTAACCGTGTAAGACTTAGTTATTATTTAACCCAGATGACGGTTAGTTGAACCGAGTAGAAAATTCTCGTGTCGTTTGTCGTCTGTTGAAATTTGAAAACGGCGAACTGGAGAAAGTGTTGTAGCGTTCAGATATATATTATGATAAAAAGAAGAGAGAAGAGATCGTGCAATTTAAAGAGTCCAGTAATACAGACGCAATTTAAAGACGTTTGAAGGTAAGTGTGTATCTTCTTCGTTAATTACTAAGCTTATATGATTCACTTGAATGTAAATAGATCTTAATAATAAAGCATTTTGTGGGACCCACTTCCATCCTACGTTCCAGATATTTATTTCAGGTGCAAGCTTTGAGCAGTATTTAGTGTAGTTCTTTACTAATATCATATACCAAGTTCCTGAATTTTATTTAATCTATGCTATTATCTATTTGACTACAGTTCCGAAGAGGGGGGGGGGCACTAAAACATCACGTGATAATAGTGCAGTTTAGGTACTTCTGCCATAGACTACTGCATGAAAACACCTACTGCATATGGCATGCTTTGCATCCCTATAGCCATATGAAACATACTAAAGTGCGTGTAAAATACCAAAAACAGGATTTCATGTGCAAGAGACCATGTTATCCTATGTTCCCTAGGTAAACGGTGTATAGAATTGGCCTACCCTACGCATTACTAATTTCAGATTAATAAATTTAGGTTTGTTCCCCTTGTTTACGTTAGAATTTAAAAAAAAGTAGCTTAATTTATACGTGAAGAGATTTCTATTTATACAATCGGCGACATTATACATGAATGGACCAGTTATCCACACCCTTACACGGTGTTGAATGGCGTGTGTTAAGATCACGTGCATTGCGTATAATAAAAAAAAATACTTTAACTAACTCGTTTATAACTCTCCGACATTGTGTCCGGGACATTTGCAGCAAAATACGTGTCATTCGTAACGAGAAGTGGCGCCATCAGTATTTCTCCCCATCCCACCATCTTCATTTCTGTTGATCAACTCGAGTGCCTGTTTAACGGAATAATAACACTTTTTGGATTGCTGGCTGCCACTAGATGTTAATAGAAATGACTGCGTAAATGATTTGCAAGAAAATGAGTGGTGTAAAGTATACGTACAGCGAAATATGACACTATAGCTCGCTGACCTAAACATCTCTTTATCCCGTTGAATGTTCTAATGTTTCATTATTTCGAATGCGTTCAATGGAGAATATGATTCAAATCAGAGAGGCAATGTGAGTTCAATGACATCAAGCCTTGATTTTGCATCACATTATGTACTGTACTCATCCGGACGCTATATAATAAAAGCCAAGTAGCTACATTGTACTGTGATAAATCTTCCGATAGCAGTCCAAAACACAACATTTCGGTCGCCTGTTTTTGGCGGGTTAGTTTAGATCAGGTTAGATTGCTCTATTTTAGATCAGTTTAGATTACTATATTTCTATAGTAAACTACCGTTCGTGCATTCAGTAGCCTCCTTGGAGATGTTTGGACTTCTAGGA
The DNA here is from genome assembly GCA_022664845.1 of Lepisma saccharinum. Taxonomy (NCBI): domain Eukaryota; kingdom Metazoa; phylum Arthropoda; class Insecta; order Zygentoma; family Lepismatidae; genus Lepisma; species Lepisma saccharinum. The sequence goes on from JAGDQP010012549.1 coordinate 4,643, forward strand.
AGGTAGAAATAGCATTGAGATACTACTAAACATGGTTGCTTAGAACCTTGGTAATACCCACGTTAATACTAGTCACCAACAGCGTGATGCAGTTCATATAAACTATTAATTTCATTTAACACGCAAACCGGCTATTCTGTGTGAGTGTAGAACATAGCACATTAAAGTACATAAGGCTGAGTGTTTCAATGTTTATATAAGAGTTCTGGGTCATTCTACAGAATATTTCGACACGTAGTGGTTGCTCGACTGATTCCCTTTATATTTGCTACATTGAATCCCATATAAAGCGAAGTTGAAAACAGTTTTTGAAAATTTCTTATTGCTTATAGTTCAGGTTATACACGGGGTTCGAAATGAGATTCTGCAAAATTTTGTTGAATACAGCGAATCATAAAGTTATACATATTTCACAAACTAGTTTAGATATTTGATTAATTCAAAAACATGTAAAATATTGACAATTCAGAGAATATTTCAAGCTACGTCTTTCAGTTGTAGCCTCCTCAAAACCACTATTGGACAGCGTGACTTAAACAACTGTAAAATATAGGTGAAATTTTCATTTTTAGATTTTTTTCCTGGTTGAATGGAAAGAAATAACAAGCCGTTTATTTTGTTATTATTATCTACTACTGTTACTGTAATGACAGAGAAAGAATTAACTTCCTGCGTCATTTATTTTTCTTTATATTGAAACTTCAACTTCATAAAAACTCAAATTAGTCAAAATTTGAGGGGTTGTTGTAAGTCGAAAGGAAAGGTAGTACTTGAACAAAATTTCGTATAGGACTCCCTTCGTTTATATTCTAAAACCCCTGAAAGTTTAATTCTGCTATTAAAGTCCCTCTATGAAATACAGGTTCTTAAAGTTACTTTAAAAGCTATAGTCGTGCCAATACAAATATTCATTGAAAAATTAGGAATAATGTTGTATCTATCAACGTAATCATTTAAATCACGTGCCTTGAGCACAAATAGATTATGTTTTACGTTCTTTGTTGGTGCAAAGAGATTTTAGCTTTCTTCTATCTGCTACTTACAGGGCCGTCCAAAAAGGAGTCTACATCTGAGGCGAGGTTCATAAAATCTCACTTACAGTTGGAACCTGGGAAAAAGTTGCAACGAGTGTCTTGGGCAGAGAAGTCATCTTCCCACTACGAAAAAGATTCAGTTCTTATCCATGGACTAGATGAAGATCTTCTTAACTTTTTCACTGTGTACAGAATTTACTTGTATGACTCGGAACGACTTATCTTCTCTCATAGAAGGTTACATACGTTGTGCTTTGATGGACATTTTTATGTGTATGAAGTGAAGGAAGTCTGTTCAAGTGAATGTGAGGTTTTATTCCAACAATCTCTCATTTCGCCCGTACCCAATGCGAAAATTGTGCACATGACTGGTCAACAATATATTGTTTTGCGTAGTCCGTTGTAATCGAAAATCCGCGTCCTTTTTTTTTTCTTCGGAAAACTTGGTTTTCACAAATTGACTTTTTGATTTGTGGGTGTAGTGTAGTGTGTGTATATGTCATGCAAAAGTAATTAAATTGAGTCATTATTGATGAAAAAGTTATTACATTGAGTTTCGGGTTATGAATTCAATCAGGTAACCTTATTTTTATTATTATTATTTTTAGCTTTTTTAATGGTACATTTACCATTTGCCCAAATGTTCAGAAAATATTCTGATACATTTGAAGTATGTTTGATATTATGAATTTTTAATATTACAGCAGGATGTGTTATATCACCGTTATTTAGGGAACTCATATCTTGTAAGTTCTGGTGTAGCAATCCTGTTCTCCCAACAATTTTGAAATCTGCAGACACCCTGCAATGGAACCCGAAGCTTTTTGTTTTGAAAATTATCACAGAAGCAAAGTCTTGTCTTCCCCCAAAAGAAAACTTACGAGTTATTCACTACTACTAATAACTTGTTTGCCAACCAGGTAGCCGTGCTGTATAAGGAGTTAGGTCAGCGACTAGGAGGTCATGGGTTCGAATCTCGCCAGTAGAATGGATGTTTGTGTATTTTAACTAGATGTAAAAGGGCGTAATCGTGATGAGTCGGAGTCAAAAGTTACTAGACTGGCGCATACAAAATAACGTTTACTGAAAGTTTTTAATACCTTGTCGGGGGCCTGCTGTCTCTGATTATTCCTTGGTAATTGTCTTATTATTATGCCATTTGATAGCCTTGGATAATTCCATGACCTAGCAATAACTTATTGGGTCCTACCTTTTGTTACTCGTTTGCCAAGGTAAAAGGAGTGACAGAAGGTCTTAAATGAGTTTCCCAGGGGTGAAACAGTACCCCAAGGGGTATTGAGGACATGAGATGCCACTCTCCTCTATACATTTCACATGACCTTAATTCAATGACGCTAAGTCACTTTTGATTGAATACAGGGAACAATTTTGTCCTTTCTGCAGACATTGCTAGCTTTTACTAATAATTCTTTTGCTCTACGAAATGAAGTTCGCCCCACCGTATACATACGGTTAAGACTTGAAGATTAAAAAACTAAAGCACATCTTTTTTTTTTCTCAAATGATTACCAATTTTAGACTTAAATTAAAAAAAAAATGAACTACAGCCCATGAACAAGTTTGCTCCAGATGGTCGATAAAATTTCAAATTGAAGGTAAGTAGAAGTGAAGAGGCCATAAATTTTAATTTGGAGGAAGATAAAGCTTGCTTTCGCGATCATTTTCAACCCCGAAAGCTTGAGATTCCATACGCCACACATTGGCTGCATTCAAAGGACTGAGCGGCTCACTGAGTACTGAGCTCTTAGTGAGCGTCTGGGATCGGAAATCCTTCGGATGACTTAAGGTTTATGCTCAACGAACAGTTGAATATTATAAAGCGCATGGGTGAATTTCGACGAACAACAGAATATCGTACAGTACAAAGAGTGGTAAACATGGCGTGCCAGGAAGATGTAAATGTACTTGTAAATATGCCAAGCAATGTAAATATGCAAACATGGTCCACAACTGGATCCTGTTGATTAAGAAGTAAAATAAACTAGTGTGGAGGAGAGGTGAATCCATAGGACATTTCTGTTATCATATTTTCTCTAAAAGCATTAATTTCTTTATTCCACCAGTAGTGAACAGGCGTGGCCCATTACTAAACCCACACCTTTCAAATGTCCTAAGGTGGACGGCTACTAATAACAGTGAGTCCAGTCTTTATCCTATGCAGAAATACATTTATTTCTTCATAGTTAGTAACGTGAATTTATATTAATTTGAATTTCGGATTACTTGTATATTTTGAGAAAATGTTTAACTAAATCACACGGAGTAACACCTTGCGCAGCCCCTGACACATACGTGGAATTTTGTTCTTTACTCACATTATACCAGAAAAGAATCTGGGTGAAATTTCAAACCTTGATGGCAAGGTTCTAGAACACTGGCCCCCCTCCACTTCCAAGTCAAGAAAGTGTTCCTTTTTATTTCAAAAGTATTTCAAACGAAGTGAAATTATTCACTACATACGATACTCCTGCAACCGGTCCAGGGTTCTAGAACCTTCCCCTTTACTGGCAGTTCTTGAACTGCAGGTTGTCGCTAGGTATTCATAGGCTTACGGCAGAATAGCTAGCTCTCATAAAGTGCACCATAACCGAAATAGCTTATGTAAATTGCTACCTAAAACTTTAAATATAATTTGCAGTTTCGAATCCCAATTTGAGCGTGGAAACGTGACTACCAAAATGGCCAATTTAATTTAGCAAGTTAGAAACAGCTTAAGAATTTAATTTGTACGAAATAAATATTTATTTTAAACTCTTTTAATACCACATGCAAATGGGCTTGTTCCTAACGCCAGAGTGATGTGTCTGTATATGAAAGTAGTGATTAAGCTCTCTCGCTTCGCAGTGCCGTATTTCGGTGCAAGCAAACACAACCATATATATATTCATCTCTAGTGCACCATAAGTTAGATAACATGTATTTAATACAACTAATTTGTTTTTCTAACATCTTACTATTCTGAAGGAGGAAGTGCAGCTGATAACTTCCTGATATTTCATGGTACGTATTATTATACTCGTACGTACCGCTGAAATTTCTGCTTAGGAAGCCATTTTGCCTATACAAGCACTTCCGGCTCAAATTGAGCGTGAGATTCCTTGGCTCGAAAAAATGGCGGCGGCTCAGAGTGAGCCGGAAACAGTCAGTGGCATTCAAAGGGCAAATTCACTGAGCGCTCATTGAGTGCTCAGTGAGCGCTCACTGCTCTGAATGCCCCCATTGATAATTCATGTTTTGGAAATCACGCTTTACCGAGGGGGGGGGGACTTGGCACACACATCTAATGTTGGTAACTTTTTTTTTTTCGTCAAGGTAACTTTATTTTTATTCTGACATTTTAAACACTACTCGGAGTGGTTAGGAGACCACTTTACCAAAAACTGTAAGTCTCGTCCTTAGCTCACCAGCTCGCTTAGAACATTCATAACAGCTCATTGAATCAAGGATTTTGATTTCAACAACCCAGTAATTAATAGTGAGGTGTCCAAAACCGTACAAAAACTGATTTTGCCATACCGGTAATAGACATCCTCTGCTTTGTGTCATAGACCTAATGTTACATGCGTCACAGATCTAATTTATAGTTTGTTTGACTATTAATACGCTCGAAACAAAGACATTTCGTAATACACAATAGTACACAACAAAAATATTCGTTTTTGTAATGTCATGAATAAAGAACGAAAAGTCTCTCCTTAATGACTTTCTTAACAGAATGCATGGAAGAGTAGATGCGACCATGGAACTTACTTCAACACGATGTCAGAAATATCAGATGAAAGCAATGGCGAGCGAATAATATTCAGTGGCAATTCAACGTACTATATTATTTTTTCCCACGTAAGTGAAATGATTCCCGCCCTTAAGAAAATTTTATTCTACAACTTTTCTCTTCAAGTGTCCCTTACTGGTGCGTTTACATTACTAAGTATCGCAAAATTCGATATGGTTGGTGTCAAAACATTTTTACGTTGATCTGACTTAGAGTGACACGTGTTTTATTCAATAACGTATTGGGAGAAATCGTATTACATTCTACCAGGACATGTTTTCAAAAATTATGTGTAATATCTAACTTGAAAATGTAAAACATCCTTGTAAATAAAATGTATAGTGGTTTATACGACTACGAGTTATGTATTATTCATTAATTTTCAGTTACAAACTCTCTAACATAGATACAGGAATAATTGAGGACATGGCCGGAAAAAGGGCACATAGCCCTATGCTTTAGCATTGTCTATGTGCCCTTCTTCCGGCCATGTCCTCAATTTCTCTATGAAGGTTCGTCAACTAATGTTTGAAAAAAAATATATATTGTTTCTGAATATAAAGTATTAATAAGAAGCAACATTTTTAATGTTTACCAGCAGCTTTATTGTGACTTTGAGGCTTCTCGTTTCATTGATTAGTTTGTAGTCTGAAATGTATAGTGTTTGTGTATGTTTCCATTTATTTGTGCTACTGAAATGTAGCAAAAATTACATAGTCTGAAAAATTTAGCTTCCTGCAGTTAAACGCATATTGCATATAGTTTACAGGTCTTTTACTTACATGTAAATGTAAATGTGTATTTACTTACGCTTCACTTTTCTGTGATGTTCATTCCAACATTTCATTAGTAACGTCTGTTTCCTCAAAACTAAGATAGTTTTCTTTGGTTTTCTGTTACCGGTACCAATAAAGTAAAAAGTTTTGTATGCACTAAATTCAAGATAGAAGTGAGCAGATTTGGGTTTACCTATTCAATGTAAATTAGCATAATGTAACGTAATAAACATTATAATTTTAATATTATTGATATTTTTAAAAAAATAATTACTTTTACGTTGAGAACCTTCAGTCAGTTTCTGAGGTTCTAAGGCACCCTTATAACTGTTTTCTCATATTGTAAATGCATCTTCCGATTAATTTTTTTCATTCCTGTAATAAGTTATGGATTCTGCGCTCATTCTCGGGCTGTTGCGGTTCCTGAAATATTTTAAATTAACGTCTCGTTGAGTGATACCTCAGCTTACCAAATCTCAGAACAATAAATTTGGGCTCTACTTTTTGTGTGTGTGTGGGGGGGGATAGAAAGACCAAAGTGCCAAAATTATCTCGTCCGAAAGTTTTAATAAAGAACTTGTATTCAAAAGAGTACAAGGCTGGGCTCTATATTTTAAGAAATGCAGATCACGACATGGGACCACATTCAGGTTCACTTTATGGTTCGCAAAATATGTAAAACTGAATTCAAAATTTTAAGGTCTTTAGGTAACTTTGGGCCAGGCCGTCAAAATATGTGAAATTTACAGGTGAGATGTAACATTTCCGATGTGTGAAGAAGTGTTGAAATGCAAGATATAACCAATTTTCGAATCATGGAGGTGTGAAATGAGAGTGACGACTATTTATCTTCTTGTGCGTTGAGGGCAAGCACATGCAGTATGTTCTAAACGCCATGTACATCGCGTATAATAAAATAATAATACCCGACTTGACTTTAACAAACCCCTTTTCGCTCGCCTGAGGTTCTTTCCGTGATTTTGTCGAAAATCACATGTCATTCATAACAAAGTGCGCCATAAATATTCCTTCGCAGACGCCATGTTTATTATGTGTTGATCAACTCGAGTGTGTATTTAACGAAATGATAATGACACCGTTTCTCTCAACACTTTTTGGACTGCTGCTCGTTGGTAGGTGTTTATAGAGCTGCCTGAGTTAATTATTCGCAAGGAACTATATATGTGCTTCAGTAGCTGACGGAAGCTGCGGGCCATAAAGTAAAGTTTATCCCCACATTCTTACTGACGACACCGAGAAGACCACAATTACGTGGCCAACGTGGCTGTAATTACCAAAAACTATCACACGTAATTATCCAATATGGTCTGAGAGATAGAATTGTACATATCAAATTATTATTTATGGTGCGAGAACATAATTATTGTTAATTACAGTCATGTTGGCGCTCAGATGTGATCATTTCCGTGCCGGCCAGTAAGAACATGTAGCCATGCTTGTCTTGATAAGCACGTGGTAGACGTAACCTTGTTTCTCGGTTACTGCAACTACATGAACAGAGTTGCAATAACCCTTCCAAGGTTACGGCTGGCAAGTAGGATCAAGAAAATGGGTTTAATCAACCGATTTACTTATTTGCAGTAAATGATTAGCACAGTTAAAGTAACTTAGAAACTCGGTTGGCTTAACCCAGTAAGTTAATCGCTGCAACTGATTGCTAGGTTAAACTAACCGAATGCAGTTAGTTATTATAACCCTTCAAAACAACCTATGCGCAGGGTTAAATCAACCCACTGGATTTAACCTTTTCAGCTGGGTTGCCGTAACCTTGCACTTATTAAGCTCTATATTTACCAACTCACTCGGTTATATCAACCTTTTTTGGGGTTACTAGTAACCTTTTATTTTTTTCCGTGCATATATAATGGTTATTATTTCTTTTAGCGCCTCCGTATGAATACGAGGAAGCTGTACAGTTTATCCCGTCTGTCCGTCAGCATGGAGAAGCTTTCATTTTATTTTCCACCGTGAAACAATGGCCTAAGCAGGTTTGTTTTAGAAAAGAAAATATCAACAATGGTCTTTCAGTGTTTCACTAATAGAAATGATGACAGAAAAATATTTTTTTTTAGGTGGGGGGAAGCGACTGTTTAACAACACACACCGGAAACTAAAAGAAATGTTAGCAAGTTCGGGTTTTTCTAAAATAGCCGTTAGCAATCACGAGAAGTTTCGGATGAGAAAGGTCAGTGTGGGAGTGTCGACTTCTCTCGTCAGTTCATAAGAAGTTTCGTGCCACAGTTCTTGATCCGAATGTTGCAGTGAAGGATCGTGACTGCCAGCAGGCTAAGCACCCAGATGGCAAGAGTTTAACCAAACTCCTACCAAAATAAATCAAAGAAAAGTTCTTTAATATATCTAATCTCTTATTGGTTACCACTCACAATTAGTCTTTTTTTAGGCAGTCTTATTCCACAACGTTTTCAGAATAGTATATCTCTATTGATCAACGGAATAAACGAACTTGTATTATACTATATTGTAGATATCTTTCATTGTCTTTTTTTTTCTCTTAAGATTTCGCAGCGAAATGAATAGAGAGCTACTTCTTTCAGTTCAGAAGGAGAGCTCTGCCCAATCATGTGAATTTATGAGGTTTTATGTGCAGCAGTACTGCTCTATTTGATCTTTTGACATAAAACTTTTCCCGAGACGAAACTAAAGTAAAAGAAAAAAAAGGAAATCAGAGAAAGAGCGGGGAGTAATAAGTCTACATCAAAACGGCCCGTACACTACAAAACGCGTCTATATCATGAAAATTGCGTCGTTAAAAGAGGTCGGTATCAGCTTTTAAGAGTGCAATATTGTTTTTTTATACTAGGAAAAATTTCACAATACTAAAGATTTGAGAAACAGTTTCTCCAACAGCCGATTTTTTTTTTCTGACCAAAAGGGAACAATTTCATTCGTCAAAAATCTTGCAATTCTTTATAACCCACTTTGAAGACTTGAAAGCTATTAACATCTGGAATATGTTTTGGAAAGAAACCATTTCTTGGTGAAGGAGAAATAAAGAAATATTTTGTTTTGAATTTTAATCGAATTTTGATTTTCTAGCACGGTCATTTATTTCTTTTTTCTTTTCTTTTTTTGATGCTGGAGTTCAATCACAGTCTCCTGGAATTAACAAAAAAAATGTGTATGGTGAACGGGGGGCATGTGTTATGATCAGTAAGTGTAGTTAACAAACGTCAACCTTGACGTTATCATCAGAATTACTATTCTGCCAAACGTCGCAGGTAGAAGTAATGATTATACTAGCAGAAATAGTAATAGAGTAGATCTAGTAGAACTAGTAGTAGTAAATATTAGTATTAGTAATGGTAAAATAAGTGGCAGAAGTATTAGTGGCATTTGTAATAATAACAGCTGCAATAGTGAAATGTCCGCCACAGATACGTCATATCCAAAGGTCAAAAAAAGAAAACTAAATTATCTGGTTAATCAAAGGTAACCTTGTCGCCGTCTGCAGCCACACACTCTTGCCATTGCTCACCCAACGATTAGATTCGGTAGTCAGTGGTGGGTAGATCGAGGGAATACGGCGGGTGAGAAAGAGTTTCATACTACAACTCATGGAGAGCCTGCACCATTATTTGCGCAAAGTGTGGGTGGGTATTATCATTCAACATGAGGACACTATGTGTCTCGACAATTTCTGGATGCTTGCGGACAAATTTGCGGTGCATTTCATGGAGTTCAGCACTGTAATGGTTTTACTTCGCCTGAGAAAGACAGAAAGGATCACTCCCACCATAGACCACCATACCAGCAACAACATCTTCCGTGGGTGGAGAGGTGATTTAGGACACCGTCCTGGACGTTGATCACGATCTAACCATTGTCCTGACCCTTTATGATTGTCATAGCAGATCCATTTTTCATCCAAAGTGACAATCTGATGCAGGAAGAAGCCTTCCCGCTTATTACTTACAGTTAGAGAACTGCACAACACCAAATGGCGATTCGTGTTGGCCGGTGTCAACACATGTGGCACCCATGGGTAAATTTTGCACCTTACCGATCGCACGGAACCACCGACTGACAGTGATATGGTGTATGTCTAACTCGTATGCAATGGCACGAACACTCTTCCGAGAGTCTCGTGTTGTTTTGCTGAGTGCTTTTTCCACCAGATATCAAAGCAGTAATTTCATTCGCACGAACCAAATAAATTTGTGCTCCATATACTGACTTGAACATTCAAAGACTACATTTTTAGTTACCTTGGATCATCACAGGAAAAATACTCTAAACCTCAGCTTTTTGACTAATTACTTGATAAGTTATTGGTTAAAAGAAAACAAAGTTACTTATCAGATTTATGCACTGCTTGTTCTCAGATACACAACGATTACAGGCTTAAAGTAATGGAATACTTTCTTCTGGTATCAGTGCTTGCTTGATACCAGCAGGTCCGGACTAGCTACCTCGAGGGCCCCTTGGTGCTGATAGCCGCTGGGCTCCCCTCCCTCAATCTTTTTTGAAACGTTATTCTAAAATTTAAATATTTCATCGTTGTTAGAAAAATCTTATAAACTATTGAACAATACAGATACAGTTGTTAACTTTGTTTAATGGTTCGTAATACCAATACAAACAGGATCACAATCAGAGTTTAACATACTTGAATATTCAAAATATTATAATTTTATTACACCAAAATAGTTCTACCTAAAATATAAGTAAAACTATTACTTACTTGACAGGTTCCACGACGTTGAAAACAATGAAAACACTACTAAAATGTGTTTTTTAAAGTCGTGGAACCTGTCAAGTAAGTAATATCATGTTATCCACGCAGCGTGCTCAGCACTTTGATAAGTAATACTATTTTATTAAGCCTCTTATCAATTACAGTTACAGTGTAGGCTATATTTCGTTAACTTTAAGTTTCACATTTTATATTCTTTATTATAGTATACACATTTTCAAAGAAATACCGGCGTCGATGAGAGAAACAATTACAGAGCTGCAGAAGTACAAAATTGATATTATGCGGGCTTCAAGAGATCAGGTCGAAAGGAAACGGAATTCATCAAAGACAGCATGAAACCCCACACTACAGCGAAAACAATCCGAGTAAAACGGAATTTGGCACGGGATTTTACGTAAATAATCGACTGCGAGATAGGGTAATAGATTTTGAACCAGTTAACGAAAGAATATGTAAAATCAGGCTCAGAATGGAATGGAACTACGTAATATAACAGTAATGACAGTCCATGCTCCAACAGAAGACAAAGACAACGCTATCAAAGAAGAGTTCTACAGTGTACTATACTACACATAAAAGAATCCACACAGTCACTTGGAGATCCCCTGATGGCCAAGCAAAAAATCAAATACACCGGCACAATAGAAGCACACTAGACGTGAGATCGAAGCGTGGAGCCCACAATGACTCAGACCACTATCTTGTAACAGCAAAACTAAGGTACAAAATCATCAGAAAGTGGAAATCTAATCTGGAGGAAATTTCTAGATGGGATATTGAAAAATTAAAGAAGGATCCAGTAGCCGCCAGCTTCAAACACATTACAACGCAAAACATGAGAAAAAAGAGCCAACACAATAAAGGACCGAACGAACTTTGGGAGGTGCTGAAGGAGGGAATAACTGAAGCAACAAGGGAGACACTAGGAGAGAGAACTACAACCAAGAGAACCGAATGGTTTGATTAAGAATGCCAGGAGGCTTTGGATATGAAAAACCAAGCAAGAACCAGAATGCTAACACACAGAACGAGAGAGAAAGCAGAGGAATATAAGGTGGCAAGACAACAGGTAAAAAAAAATATTCAAGAGAAAAAAGAAAGAAGAATGGAAAATAAACTACAGGAGATTCAATACTACAAATACTCAGGCCAGACTAGAAACTTTTATAAGGAAATTAAACATGTCAAAAAAAGCTTCAAACCGGTCTGTAATCTCATCAGAAACGCAGAAGAGGATATAGTCAAAGTCAGTATCAAAGAAGATATTCTGAGGTGCTGGGCTCAGGTACTACAAAAATACCTTCGACGCACCACAAGACCAAACCAAAACCCTAATGGACCCAAACATCTCAGACATCGAAGAACACCACATAACGGAACCAACACTGGAGGAAATCAAAAGTGAAATACCGAAGATGAAGAACAACAAAGCACCAGGTATCGACTCAATAACATGTGAGATGCTAAAGACAGGCGGAGAAATTGTTGCCGAAGTTCTGCACAAAATAACAGCCCAAATACGGGATGGATGTGAGCCAATCCCAGATGACTGGAAAATAGGAGTAATAAACCCGATACACAAGAAAGGTGACCAACTCGAATGCAGCAACTACCGCGCCATCACACTTCACAACATTAATCAGAGAAAGAATGGAGACATTTTACGAGAAGATAGTAGGTGAATACTAGTATGGATTTAGGAAGAATAGATAAACAATAGACCAGTTATTCACAATGAAACAAATAATAGAAAAATTCTGGGAGCAAAATATCACAACATATCACCTATTCATCGACTTCCATAAAGCATACGACACAGTCCTGAGAAACGAACTGTGGAAGGCTTTGCTTGATCTGAGAATTCCTAAAAAGCTCATACAACTGTGCAAGACAGCTACTACTGAAGAATCCGCCTCAGTCAAAATAGGAAAATACACATCCCACAAATTTTGTGTTAGAAAGGGAGTCAGGCAGGGAGATGGACTTGCCCCAGTACTATGCAACCTCGCACTCGAGGCAGCGATGGGAAGAGCGAAAGTGAAGCGAACGAGAACTCTCATGAATAACATACGTATATCAATTCTTAGGTTATGCGGACGACATCGACATCATTGGCCGGAGCCTCAAGGTCATTAAAGAATCATTCAGCAGACTGCAGCAGGAGGCGCAGAAAATAGGGTTAGAAGTGAACGAGGACAAAACGAAACTATTAGTCATATTCCGAGAGAAAGCAGTGGCTAGAAGACTGGAATCAAACTTTGCAACAGAAACCTATAATTTTGAAATAGTGAAGGAATTCACCTATCTGGGAACAATAATAACAGCCGACAATAGAAATTAAACACCGGATAAACAGGAAACAAGGCATACTTCGCTCTACTACCGACCCTCCGGTCAAGAGCAGTACGCAGAGGAACAAAAGCAGAAATTTACAGCACATTAATTAGGCCAGTTGCCGTCTATGGTTCAGAGTGCTGGATAAACCAAGAACAAGAAAAATAAAAACAGATGTTAGGAATCTTCGAACGGGAAATCCTGGGCAAAGTATTCGGCCCAACAAAACTAAAAGACAATTATGAAGAATAAAGTACAATCAGGAACTATACAATCTGTACAACAACGAAGAAATCATAACACACATACGAATAAACCGACTGCGGTGGTTCGGGCATGTAAACAGAATAAGACCAGACAGAACAGGAGGGAGGGTATTTGAAGGAACAGTGGAAGGGAAACGCTCGCGAGGCCGACCAAAAAGTAGATGGTTGGATTCAGTGTTAGGCGATATGAAAGAAGGACAATTTCAGAACTGGAGAACAGTAACGAAGGACAGGCGTCTGTGGAGGCCACTCCTACTGGAGGCCAGGGCTCGTTTCAGAGCTGTGGAGTCATGAAAGAAGAAGTAGTTACTTTGAGTTAATAATGTTTATTTGACAATAACACATAATACAAATCAAAATATAGTTTATTAAATTAGGTCCCGGATACTCAAGTGCTTAAATTATCAAAATTATGTATTTATGCGTTTAAAAATGTAAAAAAAAAAGTGTTTAATATGAACAAATGGTGACAATCTACATTTCAAAACTACTAAGCTAATTACACAGAAAAAAATATTCTATGTGCTCCAATTAGTGTTATGCAATGACAGACATTGCTATAGGTGAGGAAAAAACGAGAATGCAGTTTTAGAATAAATTGTAAATAATGCTTTATAGTGTCTGCATATACGTTACATGAAAAACTGAAACAAGAATGAACTGCTACTGCTACTGCTACTGCTACTTACACACACAGAATATAATTTGTATAACAATTACCAGATAAAGCCCAATTTCAGTCATTTTATACCGGACAATAGTAACAACAACAAAAAGGGGAACAATTTTTAGAAGGAAACGACCCTGGCCTTAAGGCAGGGGAAATCTCAGTCAGGATGGCCAGCACTGGGTGTTTTTTGATTATTACAAGGGGAGCACCTCTTCCTGGCATTACAAAGTACAGGAAAACAGTCTATAACTAATCACAATCACTCAGCTCGCCCACATACATACATGTGATTACATTTCAGCCATTAAAAAAATAATAATTAATAATTAGCTGGGTCCCATTTATTATAAATTGTGTACAAAAATATCCTGTTACTTATGCAATCCCGCTTTAGAAAACTCGACCAAAAGATGCATCAATCATATTTTACACTGATACAAATATTCAAAGGCTATCTTCCCCACCACCACCGCCACCACCATCATTTCTGACCGGCAATGCATAAACTTAAGAGTTTAAATCAGGAAGTTTCACTGGCCATAATCTGGGTGTCGTTAAATAGTCTCATAACCCACAGCAACATCGTTTAGGTCGGAAAGGAGTCGCCTTTTTTTTCGTATCGTCATGGAATAAAAAAGGACATGCGCGCCATATATAAGAAGAGAGAATACCTTTTTTTTTATATTTTCCAAAGTTTATAACATACCACGGATACACTTTGTACAAAATTTCACTATCTTCTGAATATAAATTTTTAGAGATTTACGTCTTTTTTGTTTGAGTATATGTGTGTTAACATTTTAATTAATTTTGTAATATTTTTTTTTCCTAAAATAACATGATTACCGGAGAAAAAGTTTAATTTTCCCGGGAGGCATTATAATCCACTAGAGATGCATTTTAAAAAAAAACGAACGAGTTTATATGAAGAAAAAGTCGTTTATAACATTCAAATAAAAATCGAAATTACATCGTTGAAATTAGTATTATCTCCCTGGGGATTAGATTTAATTATTTATTTATTAGCTATTGGAACAGAGCCAAACAAGAATTTTACGCTGAGTGCGTTAAAATTAAAATTAACAACAACAAATATCAGTAGATAGTCATGCATATGTGCAGAAGTATAAAGCTCAATGAACCATTCGTTTTTTGTTTTTTTTAACATTCTAGAAATAAATGTATTTGTACTCACAAGGGAGGTATTTCTGTTGGACCAGAAAGAAAGGAATGAAACACATGACATAATCGAATTTGAAGTGTTTATTTGAATGGTGATTTTACATTTTCTCGAGAAAAATATCGCGTAAACAGTTATTATTGCACGAGATTAAATTAGGGTCGGGTGTTTATTTCGAGTATTTTATTTGTACTATTCGTTTGCTTTTTTGTAATAGTAAACCATCTATCTGGGCTTTTCTATGAGCTGTAATAGCAAAAGTAAGAAAGATTAATGGAAGTAATGTAATATTTGCTGATTAGAATTACAATGACAGTTTATAAAAACAAATGAATAATATTGTTCAACTTGTATTTCTAGTTTTGAACATGGTTAATTAAGGACACAAATTAACATGAAAATTAAGCGGCTCGGGGGAGAAATATTGTGAGCGGCATAAACATTTCTTTAAAATAATTAGGACAGAAGCAAAAGCCATGTCTTTAACATGTCTTTAATACATGTTATATGTCACAAAATGTCTTCTGACATACTTTCGCTTATAAAACATTGATGAATAATTAATAGAAAATTACTAGTCACAGCAGCATTAATTGTATTAATAGTTCTCGCCTCACTTACTTCCAGACATTAGTCTGTACCATACAGCAGTGACATCTTTTGTACAACCTTTCTACACTAATAACAAAAACACGCAGGATTTCTAGATGTCTGATCGGGCAAAGCAAAATCCTGTTTTTATCCGTTATATTGTCCATTTCCGTGCCCTCTCTAAACAGTGGGGCATGCCAAATAATGAAATTGAAATCCACCTCTGACAACATAGTTTGTTACTAAAATAGATCTTATTAACATTAAAACAACAACCAACGCACATTATTTAAATACTTGCTTATAGTTAAAATAGCTGCTTATGTATGGGAGAGGAAGATGGTAGAGAAGGGAAAAGGGAAGATTAAGTATTTATGTAGATACGTTGATGATTGTTTTGGGATATAGGAAGGCTCTAAAGAAGAATTGATAGAGTTTGTAGAAGGCATTGAGGATAAAGAAAAAAGGAATAGAGTTAGAGCTGGAGATAGAGAAGGGAGGTAGCTTATGTTATCTTGATATTTTAATGAGTAAAGAATAAAGGAGACTTAAAACTTAATGGTATCAAAAAGAATGCAATGCTGGTATTTATTGTAATAAGAAAAGTAATGTGGATAAAAGCACCAAAACTAATTTTATAAGAAATATGTTGACAAGAATTACTAGAATTTGTAGCAAAAATGTAGAAAAGAATGTAAAAGCTTTTAAGGAAGAGCTTTGTGAGAATGGGTATAGTAAAAGGGATATCATAAAGGCATCTGTGGATTCTAGGGGAAGAGAAGGAGAGGAGGTGGTATGGAAAGGCATTATAGGGTTAGGAGAGGACACAGAGATTATTAAAAAGATGTTAAGAAAGCAGGGTGTGAGAGTGTACAGAAAAAGTAGTAGAAAGTTGTTGGATTTGGTCAGAAGTAAAGGAAAGGATAAAGGGAAGAAGGAGCAGAAAGGTGTCATTTATTGTATTAACTGTGAGGATTGTGATATGAAGTATATTGGAGAGACGGGTAAATTGTTGAAAGAAAGAATTAAACAACATAAAAGCGATGTGAAATGTGGTAGAGAGAGTAATGCTATATTCAAACATGTAAAAGAAAAAGGGCATAATGTGGACTGGGAAAAAGTGATTGTGTTAGAACATGAAGATAGTATGTGGCCTAGAAAATGGAAGGAGGCCTGGTGGATAGAAAAAGAAGAAGATAAGAACTTAATGAACTGGACCAAAGGTTTTAGCATTAATAAAGAATGGAAGATAATTGTTGACAAACACAGAGATATGTATGTTAATTGAGGTGTTAGGAGGCTCTAAGTTTGCTTCATGTTGATTCTCTTTTGTTAACATGGGATGTTTTATGGCGTCTCTGATTGACTGATTGTTCCGGCCAATGGGGAGGCTGCTTGATCGGGCGTCTCTGATTGGCTGCTTGATTCGGCCAATGAGGGAGCAGGTAGATTATTGGGCTTGTATTTATATGTGTGTAATTTTTTGTACATCAATAATGTAAATGTAAAACCGCAAAAATATGCAAAATACCTGGGCTTTACTCTAGACCAGCTTCTAAATTTCAAGCAACACATCAAAGAAATAAGAAAATCGGGGCTAAAGGCTCACTCTACGATGAGATACATATTCAACCAGAATCTCCCCAAGTACCTACAAAAACGACTGTACATTGCCACTCTCAGATCAATAATAACATACGGCCATCAAATATATACCACAGCAACGGACATTGAACCACTGAAGAGATTTGAGAGATTTTGGATCAGACATGCACAAAAGATGTGGGAAGCAGGAAACCAAGAACTTTACAAACAAATGCAAATCACACCCATTGAAGTATACATGGAAGACAGCCGAAAAAAATATATCAACAACGCAAAAAACAGAAAGTTCATCACAATAAACCTGCCAGAGGAAATGAACTACCCGATCAAAAGACACAAAATAACATACCAAGAACTACTAGAGAAAACAAAATGAAGATCAAACGAAAATCAATACAACTAACCACAAACAACTAACAAGGAACGATGGAGTGCTTGGGCGCCAGTTTGCGCGGAGGCGAGGAGTATAGCAAACAAAGAAACAAGAAACCATGGCAACACAAGAAACTAACAAGAAATCACAACAACACTAAGCTGGAACTGAAACGAAAACTTCGAACTAATCAAAGAAAGAAAGAAAAAGAAAAAAAGGGGCCTCTAAGAAAAGCAAATATATAAAGAAAATAAATAAAAAACACCTACCTCCACCAAACCCAACCTACTCTCAGAAATCCTAAAAGAAACGTACACACCATAATGGTAAAAACGTAGGATGAAAGTAGCCCACAGGGCTAGAAGTCCACCTAATCTCCCACATTTAGGATAGGTTAGGAAATTACCTCTTTCATGTCATGTACAGACTCAGTGTATGTCTGATGAGGATCTTTGCTAGAGGTCGAAACGTTACGTATAATTTATTTTTTACGAATAATGTAGTCTTGTTCAGCAGTTGTGTTTTTAAAATAGCTGTAACATAATATTCATATGAACCCATAACAAAGATGCGCGAATTTAATGGCGCACAGATCTTCCATATCTTAGACTTTCTACAAACATGCATTTCTTTTGATGTACCGTATCGAGGAAGTTGACGTATCACGTTTACAAGCAAGTTTGCTTTTAACGTCACATGCGCCATGTTTGCAATTCTAAGTTAGCAGTACGTTTACTTTGAACTAACAAAAGCAAGTTTGACATATCAAGCTAGAATCAAATCCCGTGAAAACTTGCTGCAAACGTCTATGCTATTAGGTGTATATCTGAGAAAGAAAATGGTTGGAACCAAATTTGTAAGATAGAGACATTAATGCCTATTGCATTTGCTTTGCGATATACTGCGAAAATGTTCTGCTGGTGTTTACCATTTTGTTGCCGCGAGCCGCACAACTCATACCAGGTGCAACGTTTAGAGGAAATGTGCTTCGCTCGTAATCGGAAAATTCTTGCTTTAAATTCTACGGCCGGTTATCGACATTTAGTCTAGAGGAAATGTGTTTCGCTCGTAATCGGAAAATCCTTGCTTGAAGGTCATATTGGCTGATGTGATAGTTTCCTCGTTTCTCTCCGTTAGACTAGGAGAATACCAGAGAGGTTCCTTGAATTAACCTGAGTCCTTACCTATCCTTTTATTTTCGAGCGGCAAGTTATGGTAAGTATACGAGCCAGAGTTTTTTCTTTCTTTTGTTTCGTATTTAATTTGTGTAGTCTTTGGCGTAGATCGTTCAGAAGATGAACGATATCAATCGTGAATAAAAGGCAAATATTTACTACAATGATTATCAAAAACACTAAAGTAAGTAAGCCCAACTGGAGGATAAAATATTCAAGAGACTAAAGACTTACTGAAACCAAAACGATTTGGAGGAATGAGTTGCCTTGTTTAGTTTCACTAGTGATTGGGGATTTGAGGAAAACCAAACAAGATGGAGGATGCAAAATTTCAAGACTGTATAGGCCTACTTACGAAGACGAAAAACAAAGAAGAATTTTATTAAGCTCAAAAACCGAGTTCATTAAAATAAAACGGTAATATGGATTTTAATTCATTTTGGCCTTTAGGCATCTATAGCTCAGACCGAAGGAGGGTTGAGAAGTGTGAGAAAAGGATTAGGCTACGATCTAAGTTGAAGTTCCCATCACGGCATTTGTCAGGTGTGACAGAAAAAACTGTCAGGATGATCGGCCTTCTGTATGGCTAGTTGTGTGTTTCGGCTTTTAATCGGTTAAACATGAGTATTTGGGATTTTGTGAGGTTATTGGATTTTAAGCTATTTCTGGTAGACATCAGTGGTGCAGTTGGTTGCCCTTAGTCGATTATGTATGGACAATACAACAAGTTATACCTTTCCATATTAAGTAACACACAATATAAAAGACTGTTGTGGGAAGGATCGGCAACGGATAGGCACCAAATTTCGACCCCCGCAGCTGACTACCAGATTGAGGTTTTCCAGAGTTTCCCTCAGTTTCATCAGGCAAATGTCGGGATGGTACCTTAAATAAGATCCTGGTCGTTACCTTCCCAATTTTTTTCCTACTTTCCTTATCTAAACCAGAGATTCCTAAAGAACATAAAAAAATTCAAAATTCAAATTGTGGCGCAGAGAATATTGAGAAACGATGAAATGGTGAGTTACAAATAAAATTAAAATAAATTACTTTAAAATAATCATACCAACACGCGACAATTCACTTATTTTTGTACATATACTGTTTAGTCCATCTAGTATTCCCCCTGTCAAAAAAAGCATTTATACGGAACTAAAATTACAGGTGTAGTACATTCAATGAGACTCTTGGCTACTCCATTATTTTACTTACGGTGAAATTCTTTCCGTTAGGGCAGAAAATTCTTTTTGAGCATCTTGTTGCGAGAATGGAAAAATGAATATTTGGGTTTACTTCCATTTTACGCTCAATGAGTGATGATGCTCCATTACGGGTAAATTGGCCAGCAACTTGAATTTCACGCTAATTATCATTAAACAGAAAGTGATTAAATTGCCTGTAGAAACAATTCGGAACCTGGTTGATTTTATAGCTATGGAAATTAAAGAAGGGCTAGCTGAAGCTTTGTCAGGAGGAAGGAGAAGCATTTTAACATGATCTTATGGAAGCTGTACACACTAAATTCGGAAGAGAGGAATAATTCATTTTACGATAGCGGAAAGAGAAACCATTCTTTTAGAGCGGATTTTTATCGGAGAAAAGAGGAAAAATTTCCGCTCGAAAAAAGGTGGGATTAGTGGTGGCTCTTTTCGATGGGAATATAATCATTTTTAGGTGAATGTTCATCTACGTATTGAAATTAAATATTCATCTTTTAAACATGAAAGCGACGCAATAAAATGTCCGAAATGTAAAAAGAATAAAAGAGAGCATTTATTCGTAAGTAGGAAGGAAAAAAGGAATAGAATGAAAAAACCTTCACCTCGACGGGGATCGAACCTGCTACTTCGCGGCCAGCAGCCCAACGTTCTATTGCCTGTGCCAGCGGGGGCAATGTGAGAAAGCGTATTCGAAACGGTCTCTTTCATTCCATCAGATACTTCAGAATAACGTTGAAATATTTCTTGTATATATACCTGAGGTATTTTGGTATATATATGTCAATGAGAAAAGTTATTAGGTCTTCTGTTGCTATTTTAAAATAAATGCGATTAACTTCACTTCAAGGCTTTGTCTTTCGATGACCTTCGCCATAACAAATGGCGGATAACAAACTTACCCAGGAAGCTGACCAAGACGGGTATTTAGATCGGGCCACCGTCGAGGTCCGACTAGTAGACGGGAAATAGTTGGGAGAATGTCGGCTCCGATCCATAAAAGGCGTTTGGTTGTCGGGCTATTTTCCAGACCGTCGTCGGTCCCCCGACTTGTCGGCATAGGGACAAAACCCCACACACTTCCCGCTCGCCGACGTCGGCTCCTTGTAGAGATTTTTCAAAACCAGACGCCTTCCTACTCGTCGGTCCGATTTTCGTCAACCAAATGCCGACGACGAGCCGACGTCGTCGCCTAGTTTGCTGTGTAACTAGTACCCATGATGCATTCTCAACAACTCTAGAAAGATGAGAAATCAACTATTTAAATTAGAAAAAATTAATTACATCCGTAAAGCATCGGAATTTCACCTGAAAAGATCACATTTTTTATTCAAAGTGAGGGTTTCTCGTTGAAAACCACTCTTTTGTATTGAAATTTAATTAATTTCGATGAAAACACTTTTTCATCGCAAAAAAAAAGTTAAATTTCCCGTTCTTCTGATTTAGTTTGTTCAGTGCTAGTCAGAGACGAAGACATGGTTGGTATGGGGAGACTTCCTCAAAAGCCTACTGAGTTGGAAAATTAAAGATTGCTATATATTAAAAATTTTAGTCCCTTTCATTTTCATAAATTGAAATTTAAAGTATCAATATGAATACCAGTCATGTAAACAGCATATAACACGTATGTTTGGTTTTCTAAATTATCTATGAAATTTAAAAAGATAGGGACATGCAAGTGTGATTTGACAAACATTTACTATTTTTTTTTTTTATAATTTCCGGGCTCACTGTAATATCATCACCATCACCATTGTCTTTTACTCGCCTGGCTAGAAAAATCGGTAAAAGATATAGGAAATGTCCGAGAAGCTAATAGAAAAGACGGATAATGGTGGAACGTGTGAACAAGAAGAAATGGAGGAATAGGAGAAACGAGAAAACTATTTGTAGTAATTTAGGCATGGGAGATAGAGCGAGAAAGAGTACGTGAAATAGATGACAATAGTTTGATTGCTAAAGGAATTTTGATTATTTGTCTACTGCATCCACTGAGTGGATAAAATTTGGAACATATTGGTATAAGTAGACGTTCAAGGCTCCACAGCCTCGTCAAGGTCTCTATCATCTGTATAGGGCCTCTTTTTTTCTTAAGTCGATAGAGGGACACAAGATCGTTTGTATCGGACAATCTTGTGACGGATGATCAATTCACGCAGCATTTAATCAACTGTGTGCTTGCGAATGTGTCGATCTCTCCTTTCTTGTCTGTAGATCTCTATCGACATGTTCGTGAGTTGTGGCTTACTGAACCTGACTTGGCAAAACCTTTGCTTTTTCACAGGAGGATATAACAATAGCAAAGATCTTGCCAAGTACCAGTTGGCGAAACATTTGTTTACCTGTATGCAATTTGCGGATGGTGTGGTGTGTGTGCAAAGGGCACCTTCTTCCACCTTGTCTTGTCTTGTTATTGGTGTCTTCTTGACTTTCCAAGTAAATGTAAATATATTTTAAAAGTCATGGATTCAGAGGTATTAATTGAATATTGTTTAAAAATAACATTTGTAGGTACTCTACGTTGCTTAGGCTACTACATAGCGAAGTATTGTTCTGTAACTAGAGGGGGTTGATGCTTAAACAAGACAAAGTTCCCTAGAAAAGGTGCAATTTGTATAAGTAAGGTTGAACGTTGTTTACATAAGAAAATTATTTTTTATAGTAGTGTTGCCACTCCAGCAAAAACTTATATTTTTTCAAATGGCACCACGAAAACTGTTAATGGAAAATAAAGCTGCGAAGCAAAATACGTCGAATGATACTAAACGAATGCTCAGTGTTGCCAACTTCGGGAGATATAAAAGGTTAAATTTAGAAAAAGGAGGACTGGATTGTAACTAAACGGATGACAATGGATCAAAAACATGTACACGAAAAGAAAATGAGAAGTGGTCCTAACAAAATGCCGAAAGTAAAGTTAACTACGATTAGCAGTGTTACCACACGACACGCCGAAACAATGGGAAATTTACAATCACTATTTACACAAAAATGTTCCCTTGACTAAAGTCACGAAAGTAACCAAGAATATTCTTTGAGGGTCTAAAAATGCATTGGAATTTATTTGGAAGCGATATCACAAAGCGTTCACAAGATACAACAAAAGAGAGAAAAGCTGGCAACACTGGAGGGACATTTTTTCATCTCATGCGACACTGGAATACACACAGGGTTGCCAGGGGTATGGTGAGTCTTGCTCTCCTCCCCAATTGCCATTATGTTCGCTCGTGAGTTTCAACGATTATGGTGGTAGTGACTCCTCCTATTCGATATTTGGATTATCAACATGCACGGCAGTGCATGAGCCAAGTTCTTCACGTCAGAAAACGTCAGCACTGCCAGAAGCACGTTATACAGGAACAAGAGTTTATGGCAAAATCGACGATTTGGGGGCCCCGTAAGAAAAAAGATGTTAAAGATAGGAATATGAGATTTTGCCGTTACGGAGATATGGCAAATATGTGCAGATATACAAAATTTCATATTCGTATCTCAAACTATGTTCTAGTTGTGGACCCCTGAAATTGTACATTTTAGGCTAACTGACACTCACTCACTCACTGACTCACTCATCATATTGTTTAGGGTGTTTGGAGTAAGCTAGAAACATGAAATTTGGTATGAAGGTAGAGGATGATAAGTAGACAAAGGAAAAAAGGTCCGACATTTTGAAAAGGTCGCCATCTTGGATTCAAAATGGCCGCCAAAACTAAAATTTCAAAGAATACACAGCCTAAACGACTAAAGCTAGAACAGTGAAATTTGGTATGAAACTACACCATTGATAGCAAATTAAGAAAACTTTTTAAAAATTTGAAAAAGTCGCCATTTTGGATTCAAAATGGCCGCCAACCCTAAAATTTTAAAGAATACACAGCCTAAACGGCTGCCGCTAGAATAATGAAATTTAGTTTGACAGTACAACATTATTAGTAGATTATGAAAATATTACAAAATATCTCTAAAGATCTCTTGGATCCAAAATGGCGGGCGTCATAAATCCATTTTCCAACTGCTTGATCCAGAGATACGAAATTTGGCATAATGATGTATTATCAAGAGTAGTTTAGGAAAACATAACAACGTTTTAAAAAATTCACCATCTTTGATTCAAAATGGCAGCTGAAATACCATTTTTCACATCGTTCGAGATAGAGAAATGAAATTTGGTATGACAGTGTATCATCACGAGTATGTTACGAAAATATAAGAAAACGTAAAAAATGTGTCCATCTTTTATCCAAAACGCCCGCTTAAGCCCCACTTTATAACAACTGAAGCTAGAGAAACGAAATTTGGTATGAAGGTGTACCATTACGAGTAGGTTAGAATAAATTCGGCTCGTCTCCCCTACTAGGGTACAGTTCCCAGCTGGAGCCTGATTGCGATAAAGGGGTGCGCCCCAGCGAGGTCATCTTGGAATTCTGGGGCCAGCGCCCCAATGAGGCGAAGCGAGTATATACATTACGCAAGTGTAAAAAGCTGCGAAATACGAGCAAAAGCACCAGGGGTGCAAACTGTCCAGTCAACTCCTTCAACCTTAAAAAGTGGTGAAATGGAATATGGATGAGCCTAGTTCCTCGCGCCAACTTCCAATACTCCTGCGTGTCCCACCAAGTTTTACTCGTCACAAACGTTAGCACTGCCAGGAGCATGTTATACAGGCAGAATGTGGAAGTTTCCCCATTCGGACGCAGCGCTCTGGAGTATGAGGGAATATCTGCATCATGTGGCGCAGTGCACTGCAGATTCTGGTTGTGATAAAAAGACGCAGTTCCTCCAAACTCCTCAAGTTCGATGCGCGACCTGCCGTTGGATTCTTGGTGCAGTGACGCAAGCGAATCGAGGGGAGTATCAACACGTACGGCAGTGCATGCAGCCGAGTTCCGCGTGTCACAAAACGTCAGCATGCTATACAGGAACAAGAGTTTATTGCGAAATCAGCGTTTTTGAGGTTCTGTAAAAAAAAAGATGTTAAAAATTGAAATATGAAATTTCGAAGTATGACGGTATATCATCACTAGTAGATTACAAAATATCTGCAAAGACATCATTTTGAATCCAAAATGGCTCACTTCATAATCCATTTTCCAGAACGTTTGAACTAGGGATACGAAATTTGGCATAAAGGTGTATTAACAAGAGTAGTTTAGGAATAATTTACATTTTTGAAAAAGTTGTTAACTTGGATCAAAATGGCCGCACAAAAACTTTTTCCACACCATTCGAGCTATAGAAACGAAATCTGGTATGAAGGTGTACCATCACAAGTAGGTAACGGCAATGTAAGAAA
>JAGDQP010012549.1:29787-46537 GCA_022664845.1 Lepisma saccharinum
TTTCCACACCATTCGAGCTATAGAAACGAAATTTGTTATGAAGGTGCTACGAATTTGTTATACTACCATCACGAAAATGTTTCAATAAATGAATAAAAAAACCGCTATGAACGTGCAGCCCCCGAGGCGATATAGGAAAAGGTCTGCACATCATGGTTCGCTGTCGCCAGAAAGTCTGATCACAATAAAGGGGGCGTAGCCCTAAAAATTTGAAGTTGGGGCGCACACGGAATTTTGGGGCAGCACACCCAGCGAGGCGAACCCAGTATATATATATACACGTATAAAAAGCTGTGAAATCCGAGCAAAACACCAGATGATGTTCGAGCCTTAGGGTTGGTGGTGGTGGATTTTAGGGCCGCCAGCAGGAAGCAAATTTGCTGTATCATCACAAGTAGGTTACAATAAATATGGCAAAGCTTCCCTATATTTCAATAAATATCTCATTCCCACGGGTGGTGGATATGGGAAAAAATCTGCAACATGGAAGCACAGTGTCCTGGAGAGTGGTTACGATAAAGGGGCGTAAGTACCCAAAAACTCGAAGTTGGGGGCACAGCCAGCTACGGGGGGTGAGGACCTAAACGAGGCCGAGCGAGCGAGTATATATATTATACACGTACAAAAAGCTGTGAAATCCGAACAAAAACACCAGAGGTGCAAAAAGTGGAGCCAAGTTCTTTAGCCCTAAAAAGGTGTGAAATGGGAGACGGATGAGCCAAGTTCCTTGGTGACAGCAAGTAACAGGAACAAAGGAACTTGGCGCGAGGTGGCAAGGTTCATGATCCTCAAGCTATAAGGGTGGTGGGGATCCTAAAACCCACTACGTCCACCGCCACCAACCCTAAGGCTGTTGCCAGCTCACGCGAAGTTCCTTTGTTCCTGTTACATGCTGTCAGCAAGGAACTTGGCTCATCCGTCTCCCATTTCACACCTTTTTAGGGCTAAAGAACTTGGCTCATCCGTCTCCCATTTCACACCTTTTTAGGGCTAAAGAACTTGGCTCCACTTTTTGCACCTCTGGTGTTTTTGTTCGGATAAAATGTACACAAAGAAAATATAGTACGTTATCGTGGCATGAAAGAGCTACTTTATACGTTTGCATGTTTGATAAAGAATGAAACATAAAGTTTTTTTTAGCAAATATAGTCTCAAAGTAGCGTGTCAGACCTTGGAAATGTTTATACTTTGGGCAGCAGTTTGATTCAAGTGGTGTTATTGGTCTTTTTATTATAATGCTCTATTTATATTACATACTTACTGGCTTTGTACATTTTTAATTGTTTTCTCCGTAAAAAAAAATGTTCGATACATTTTATTATACGTAAATGCTGCTTATGATATACGATATGTAGAGATTACTTGTATTTCCGATTTCGTTGTTTCAAGCAAATACCCAGCATATTGGAATGATATGCGCTTTTCTTATTTGTATTGTAGTTAGGAAATATGATCACTCTTGCAAGAGATATTTGTTGAATGTCGATAATAATGTTATGCACAAATATTTTGTTCTTTGTCTTTCTGGGGAAAGAGGCACTTTTACACCACAACAATTTTTCTTACAGTTTCACTGACCGTATTTGAAGGTTGCATAAACAAATTCAATAATTAATTATATTGTTCTCCCCTCTCCGATGAATTGGGATCTACTAGTTTCATGCATCCGTGTAAAGAGAATCATTTACAAAATCCGTGATACAGAAACAATGGATACAAAAGCGGTAACACCTCGCGTAATATCAGGGATTCTGCCAGACTCGTAGCCAATGGGCAGTAGTACCCTCCCAAATTATTGAGCGCATGCCCCGAAGATAAAAATATTTACGATTAAAAAACCCTGCAAAGCTCTAGTTTTAAAATTTCGAAGTTTAAGGGTCCTCCTCACACCCGACCCCACATTTTAACACTTGTCTAAATACCGTGATTAAAAAAAAACTAACAGCACTATCAAAAATGTTAGAACATAGCGCACTAAAACTTACAAATTACTATGAAATACAATGGACAGCGATCTCGAGATCTTGTCCATTGATACATTTTCAAAGATTGTGACGTCATTATTTAATTAAAGTCTCAATACTCATCAATCGACAAGATCTCGAGATCGATGTACATTGTATTTCACAGTAATTTGTAAGTTCTAGTGCGCTATGTTCTAAAAATAAAGGAAAAAATGATAGTCTTCTTATTTTTTATTTTTTTTAATATTTAGAAAAGTGTTAAAAAATGCCGCACGGGAGCACGTCGCCAAAACCGTTATTTCAGCACAAAATGCTTAGCAAATATCTCTGTAAGAGGTTTTAGACTTTAGTCTCCGCTAGCGAGAAAACTATAAGACCTCAGCAGCTAAAATTTGCACGTTGCACACGACTTTTGAAGCCTTTTAAATGGAGCCGAGTTTTACCCAGAAGTTAGAGCTCAGGCTTGGGTCCCTTCATGGAGAGTTTTTTTTTCACTCAGTTACATAAGGTGAAAAGCGATATGATCCAACAGGCACTGGCCTAACTTTCCTCATCTCTGCTTTTCCCTATCTCGGCCTGAATCAGAGATACCAAAAGCCGAAGAATTTAAGTGCATTTCAATTCAATTTACAAGATACCTGGAGAAGATAGGCTTGAGTAGAGTCTACTAGTAAATGAAAAAAATCTCTCCAAGTTCCAGATTTATACTGTATGAATGGACATTTCCGGTAGTATCTTTTATTGCAATAATAATCGTCTGTTAAAGTATACTACAGAAAACATTTCGTTTTCCTTCTGTGATGCATTGATCAAGAGTAATAAAGCCTTGCTACGAAAGAGTCCCACTCTTGCGCTTAATCGGGCGCCGCCATCTTATTACGTAATCATTGCGGACTGCTTATCATTAACATACAGATAGTACTTGATTTGTTGGTATTATTAACAAGACATAGAAAAAATGGATCGAAAGGAATAGTAGGAGTGGTTCATAGCGTTTCTCTATGCCTTAACATGTCAATAACCTCTACTAAGCAAGTATTTGTTTCTGTGCCGAAAAAAGAAAAGCGAAGAACGGCAACAAGAGCTTGCAGATTACAATGAACCCTGCAAGTAGGTAGTGTCATCTGTTAGCCACCTGTTGAACTACGTAATGTACGAGGAGAGAGAGAGAGAGAAAAAAGGTTGGAAAACCGTTGTGTTAAAGGTAATGTTTGTTGTTTGGGTCGCGTGTAATAATAGAAAAGAATGCATCCTGACTTTGCCTAACGTATTTATGAGCAATGTGTAACATTCTTAAAATGCGTATAACGCTTGTAGTTCAGAAAATAGGCAGCACATAACATTACCTACTTGCAGGTGCTAAGAGATGTAAACGGCTTCAGCAAAACAACCCTCACTCCTCTATTTGCCACCTATTGAAACTGGATTTAAATTCGAATTACCATTGTATCGCATTCACCACCGCAATAAACTTGACTTCATATCTCATTCTCAGATTTGAACCCAATTCAAGCTACGAAGGTTGGCGCTCGATTCAAGATATCTTACTCGGTACTTTGAAACAAGAAAAATAAAGAATATACACGCCATTAATTGAGGTAATAAGTAATATATTCGGTGAAATAACAAGTTTCAATAAATTTGAGCACATAAAACAAATTAAAATTAATACAAAGGACTGAAATGAGTAACGTGCACTATTTGCATTTGCTATATTCTTATTATTTGATGTGCTCTTCCGTGTTGAGGCTTTAGAGCGTATGGGGTTAGTGCGTATGGGTTTTTCTGTGTAATTTGAGGGTCGTCGGTTCGAATCTTGACAAGGGAAGATTCTATTTTTATTTTCACGAAACGCAAAAGTATCGCAACTTGATTGTTTTACCGTAATTATAACTTAATTTCAAGTCCCTTCATAGCGTAGTTAGCAAACAGAGACCTTTACAATTTCACTAAGTTTGTCCGTATCCAGACAAATTCAACAGCAAAACAAATTAAACGAAAGGAATACCACTTATCTCCCTGCATGGCCTTCAACACGTAAAACCCAATTATGAAAAGGTGAGACAACTCGTAGAAAACACACAATTCCTGATTTGTTATACTTGTCATCATCGTAAAATGAGACTTCTATTTACGACGGCACTGGATTAAAAAAGTCATCTCACCTTTTCAACTTTGCTATTTCAATTTGAATTTATTTGAAGCCTTTAGACAACTTTGATTAAGGGCGAATATTTTCACTTGCGGATAAGTGGTTCGAACTCTGTAAGCTATAGGTCCCATTAGCTAAATTTTCCCCTTTAGTAGTTTCATTTCGCATAGTACTTAAATTCCCGTAGTACTCAAATTCGATTTTAATGCATCATGGTAAGAAAAATCAAGTGAGATGCAACATTTTTATTTATAGCTATTACATTGAAGTCACTACTGCATGTAATAAAATATCTAATTTCTTTGACGAGGCTCGAACCACTGCTGCTAAAAATTAAAGTAACTAAGATGAACG
The DNA here is from genome assembly GCA_022664845.1 of Lepisma saccharinum. Taxonomy (NCBI): domain Eukaryota; kingdom Metazoa; phylum Arthropoda; class Insecta; order Zygentoma; family Lepismatidae; genus Lepisma; species Lepisma saccharinum. The sequence goes on from JAGDQP010012549.1 coordinate 34,258, forward strand.
TTCGTTAACCAAATGCGCGACGAAGCCAATGGATAAAGTAACTCACCTCAAGACGTATTAATACCATCACAAATAAGAATGCGTGATACCTATTTAAGTAATTTTTGTCGTTAAAAGCATGGTTTTGGTTTTTAAATTTATTGAAGTGTGTTCTTCAAATTTATATACTCACTTTTTCGTCAAGTAATTATGAATATTTATCTTCCTTTCCTTGTTTTCTGTCGTCAAAAAATCCGAGTAGGTCATTAGTACGACGCAAAAGTAGAGCTTCCCTTTGATTAAGCACGTGACTAGTGCGTTACTAACTTTAGGGGCTACGAACACCCAAAATTCGTTTCTGAATACTACTTACCCTATTCAGCTGTTAACCTGTCGTTAGTACAGAGTAAGATTCGCCATACCCCTGGCAACCCTGTGTGGGTTTCAGTGTTGCATGAGGGATAAAACATATATCTCCAATGTTGACAGCTTTTTCCTCTTTTGTTGTATCTTGTGAACGCTTTGTGATATCGCTTTCAAATAAATTCCATTCCATTTTTAGACCCTCAAAGAATCTTCCTGGTTATTTTCGTGACTTTTGGCAAGGGGACATTTTTGTGTAAAGAGCGATTGTAAATTTCCCACTGTTTCGGCGTCTCGTGTGGTAACACTGCTGATCGTAGTTAACTTTACTTTCGGCATTTTGTTAGGACCACTTCTCATTTACTTTCCGTGTACATGTTTTTGATGTATTGTGGTCCGTTTAGCTACAATCCATTCCTTCTTTTTCCAACTTTCACCCTTTATATCTCCCGAAGTTGGCAACACTGAGCATTCATTTAGTATCATTCGACGTATTTTGCTACACAGCTTTATTTTCCATTAACAGTTTTCGTAGTGTCATTTGAAAAAATATAAGTTTTTGCTGGGGTGGCAACACTATTATCGTGTGCTTGGTCAAGTGTCCCCCTCCCGTAGGTATTAGGTTACCTGCGCACATTTTTTTTTTATTTTCTGCTCCTTTTCCAAGTTATTTTGGACTGTCACTCGTCAATGACTCACCCGGTATCTACATAATACACGTACAAAAAGCAGTGAAATCCGAGCAAAAATACCAGAGGTGCAAAAAGTTCAGCCAAGATTGTCAGTCCTAAAAAGTGGTGAAATGGAGGATGGATGAGCCAAGTTCATTGGCGACAGCATGGAAGAGAAATACCAGAATTTGGCGCGAGTTGGCAAGGTTCATGAGCTTCAAGCGAAAAGGCTGGCCCTATGACCCACCACCACCAACCCTAAGGCTCGAGCATCATGAACCTTGCCACCTCGCACCAAATTCTGGTATTTCTCTTACATGTTGTCGCCAAGGGATTTGGCTCATCCATCCTCCATTTCACCACTTTTTAGGACTGATGATCTTGGCTGAACTTTTTGCACCTCCGGTGTTTTTGCTCGGATTTGTGTTACGTATCTTCGAGTTTCTTCACTGTGAAGTTAGTTTATGCGAAAACGCACGACTAATTACTCCTTACATGTGTCTTCCAATATGAACATTTTCCCTAAGGAATACGATAGCGGATTTTTAATATATTTTTGGAATACTTTTTCAGTAATATGCACAAACACCATTCGTTTGTAATTATTTCCAACCCAGGCATATTTTTGTCGTTCATTGATTTCAAGAACAGTATGTTTTACAGTATGCAGGAAATAGCTTTGATTATTGAGTCTCACATGTGTCTTAGTTTTTTGTGATGTAATTTATTATGTATATAATTAAATTGGCGTATGTTGTCCTTTACTATATTATAAATGTACATATAAGTTCTCTGCTCTTTGTGTGCATAAACTTGCAAAACAAACCGACAGTTGTTAAACTCAGAAAGGTTTCTTAAAGAGCATTCTTTTACACAAATGTTTGCTTCTGTCTACTGCTGGGGTTTTTGTGGACAATCGTAGAGCACAACTAGTTCTGTTCCAGAATCAGTGTTTGAGGTAGCGTTCCCTTTTTTGTTGTTTGCTTCCTTTGCGAATGGAATAAAGTTTTTATTTTTACAGCGTACTTTCTGTTGCTCTATCTTTGTGGTGTGGAGAAAATGTGTGAAGCTTTACAGATCCGCATAATAACACTAGATGGTGCTGTTGCTAGCTTTATAAATAATTCCCTTCGCTTCGCTTTTATTTGCTTTGTTTCTTGTTTCTTCCTTCTATCTTCTTTGCGTGGAGCAGTTCCCTTTCAGTAAATTTATTGTTTTCTCTGTTAGTTAGTGTAAAAAGAAAATCAGGCTGAAGCGACTATCAGTGGAAAAGAAAAGACTCCGGGTTTAATTACATGTGGCAGCTTGGGTATTCTTTCTTTTTTTATGATGTCATAAAAACCCGTTGACTGTTGAAATAAGTAGTCTTCAACGCGAAGAGCGATGTGCTTCATAAAACCTTATTTTCTTAAAATTTATCTTGAAGGTAATTTCACAAAACAGAAGTGAAGTTTCATGACTCATCCTTTCTTTCTTAGCTCTATTCGTTAAAAGGTACTTTTTGTTTCTACACCATGTATTTTCTTTTTTTAAAAATAGGGAAAATACTTGAAACATAATTACTACATTATCTTTTGTTTGTCTTAGAGTAATGAATAAAACTTACTTTATTCGTGTTTTTCGGAATGGTAACGGGTTTTTATATTGACAGCTATTGGGTTTGAATACGGTCTTAGAGGAGAAGATGTGGGAAGGCAGGGCATAGTTTGAAGGTAACATCTCAGCATTAACCTAGTACAACTGAAGAAAAGCCCTAGTGGAAACTTAGTCAGGATGGTTCCCCGTTCGAGTTGATCCCAACACCTTCTGAATGTGAAACCAATGTGAAACCAGCTGAGCTACAGCAGCTCGGAATTGCCAATTATTAATTTATCAATTCCTTCTTCTTCTTATTATTATTTGAGTTTTATAGTTATATGCCACTAAAATAAATTTCACTCAAAAGGAATTATGTCACCCGTAAACATCGTTGCGAATCGAAGTTTTTATATAAAAACACAGAAGCCAATTTTACTTTTTTTAATTTAGTAAGAAAAAAAACTTCCAACTGGGTACAATGGAATTACGCACACTTTTCCGGTTTTATCAGTTGTATATGATAAGCGGTTGACAAGCGATCATAATTTACAGGTTTGCGCACAGAATAATAAAGCAATGTTGTCAGATTGAAAATATTCTGACTTCTGTTGTGTTTGTGTGTGTGTGTGACTTCATTGACAAGTGAAGAAATGCACGACCTACGAGAAATTTGTAAGATAAAACTAGCGGAGTACCCGAATGAAAGGCCAAATAGAATTAGTAGAAGTGAGCTATCTCTATTCAGAAAATACAGAGGAAATAACACATAAGGATATGAAGAAGCTATGCACTATAATAAAAAAAAAAGCACCTCACACATCTGCTCGTCCGAGAAATATTACATACAGAGGCTATTGAGCAAATAGTTGAAAGACAAAGTGAGATCTTTTACAAGGAAAGAAAAGTATGTTGAGTACGACTACTCGATTGATGGAGTAAATCTATCGAAACCTGAAACTGTTAAAGATCTTGGAGTTGTTTTCGATACAAAATTAAACTTCGGGCGTCACATTGAAATGATCACTAACAATGCGTATAGGAATCTTGGGTATATTTATCGTTTTAGCAAGGATCTCCATCTTGACTCAACACTTCTAAAATTGTATACTCTTACGTGAGATCACAGCTAGAATACTCCTGTATTATATGGACTCCGAACACTCAGAAATATGTTAAAGCAATAGAGAAAATCCAGTGTAAATTTTTGAAATTACTAATGTATAGAAAAACCACATTATATCCTGCATACATATCATACAGGGAATTAGTGAGCAATTTTAATATACAAACTTTGGAACGAAGAAGGCATTTAAATGATTTAATATTTCTGTACAAATTAATACACAATCAAATTGATTGTATTGATTTAATTCCGAAAATTTTCATTCAAGTTCCGTTGTTAAAACTAGATTAGGTAATAATGGGACATTCTATTGCAAAAAGCAAAGGACTGAAATTCTATATAAATCCCCAATTTGGAGAATGAGTGCTCTCTACAACAAAATTGAACCTAAAGTTAATGTAGATATATTTGGAATGACTTACAAAGGATTTAAAAGAACTGCAGGTGAAGTAATATGATTGTTTCTTTATCTTGTAATTACTATCATGTACACGCAAGCACTGTAATTAGGCATATTGCCTGTTGTGTTGTGTTATGTTTTTGAATAAATGAAGGAGAAAAGTTTGTGTTTGTAAATGAAGAAGCTAAGATTATCATCCTAACTTGTGCAAGAAATATATCAGATACGTACAGGTAACATTTACTGTGCATATTCATTGTTTTTAATTGTATTGTACAGGAATGTGGTTAAAGTCGTTTTTCGGTCTTTCATATTTGCATCTAACGGAAGTACCCGATGCGTTTGTAGATTTGATATCAGTGACACAGGAAAATGAAGGTCTTTACTTCTCCGACTATGTACTCGAAAATTACATCGAAGAAACTAGCAGGCAGGTAAGTCGAATTTGTTTGAGTTTAAATTAATAGCTTTTACTACTCCATTGATTATGAATATTGGAGGATGTATTTTGAAAACGTCTTGTATATGTTTTTATATTTACTGATAGGTTTCTCTTGAAATACTAAATGACATTATAAAACATGTATATAATAGGTAGATAATTTATTGTTTGCTTCGTTCTGTTTATGTTTCCACCTGAAATATGGGCTTCAGAACCCTCAGCAGTTCCTCGGACGACGAATGGGGTAGAATCATTTCATAAGTACTACAATGGACAGTTCTATTCACCGTGTCCAGACATGCATCAGGTGATATCAACCGTGTTGAAGATACAGTCGGAAACAAAATTAAAATTACCATTAATTACAAAAGCAGAAGTCAGAACGCAAAGAAAAGACTATTTGAAAAGACATAACTTCATAATGAAGCAGTATCAGATGCTTAAAAGTGGTACATATTCAGAATATGAGACAGGACAGATAACATTTCTGAAAATTGTAGATTTAAAATTACAACCAAGAAAACGTTAGCAGTTGGATGGACTTGCTGTTTTATGTAAATTGGTATGTAAGTTGTATCTTGACTTGCTATATATTTACTGGTTAAATTATATTTGTTTAATCCTTAAGAAAATTAATATTTTATTTCTAACTTCTTCCCTCTTCTACGCTGAAGAAAAACATGTTTTGCGCACAAGTTTTGAAGCTGTCAAAGTGGCAACGTTGGATCAAAATCAGTGCGCTGTAGTGCCAAAAAAAATTACAAGTTAGGACCAAACTATGAAGTCATGAACTCTAGTCAAAAAGTCCGACATATCTCTTTTGTGAATCATAGTGTACAGTGAATTTAATTTGAACCATAGGGTACATAATTTAATTCTTTCAGAGTGTACCATTTCTTGTGTTTAATAATTAGGTTAGTTAATCTGGGACCAGATACTATTATTGGTAGTTATATAATTATTTACTCATAGATTAAGATATATTTTAACTTTATATATATATATATATATATATATATATATATATATATACAGGGTCGTAAGCTTACGGACCGACAAACTTCGGGAGGTGATAGTACAGTGAAAAATAAAGAAAAAAGACCCAGACAATGGGGGGGAAATTCCGAGGCGTTACGGAGCTACAGCCTGCCGAAAGCGTGGGAAAATGAACTTCAGAGAGGATTATTGCGTAGACGAAAAATCGGAGAGGAGGCGGTTGAGAGTAAATTAGGGGAAGTCACACCCAGGCTATCCAAAAATGCATATTGGAAAATTCTACAAGCAGGCCGCTAGGGATTCCCCAAAAGGAAGTAGGGGATTCCCAGAAAGTCTTCCAAGTAAAGATGGGTCGAAAGGACCACAAATGGGATGAGTTGCCAACAGGTAACAATAATTCATTGCCGGCACATCGATATCTCAACGAGAATTAATGTTATGACCATTTTCATAAAATAATGCGTGGTTGCATATCAGACAGGGGGAACAATTAAAGACAGTCAACGAGCGTTTGGCTTATTTATTGGCAATGAGAGAGACTAGGAGTATCCAGTCGGATGGTGGTGAGTACGCATCTCAACAGATGCAGTGTAGTAAAAAAGACGTCCTCGTTGGTCGAGTGGTTAGTGCTATCAGGCGTCCGTGATGTCACAGCAGTCTTGCATTGAAGCCCGCCTGGAAAAGAATCAGGTGTATGATTAAAGCGTAACAGCATGCAAAGGATGGACGGAGGGTATTAGTTAATGCAGAGTCACGTTTCAACTGGTTAGTAGAAAGAACGCAATCTAATACAGCAGCCGAAGAAAAATGACATGGAAGAGAGAAAACAAACACGCGTGTGTACTAGAAATCATGTGTAAACCGATGCGAGGCAAAAAGTAGAAAGTTTTCCATACGATGTTACAAGCTTAAATAGTTCAATCTGTCTATTCTACACAAGCAAACAAAATACGTGCAAGAGAATGATGAATCCGAGCTGAGTCGGAACGTACGAACATGTACCTATTGCAATACAAAATGTACCTATAGTAGAATACTCGAAAAAAGATATTTGTACATTCTAGCAACTCTGATTTGGAACTCGACTGTGGGACATTGGATGTTTTGCGTGCTAGTTTGTACGAACGCTGTATTGTGTATTCTCCTGTGTATGAGTATTGACGCTCTTTAGCCTGTGTCACGTAGCAATGGTATTTTTGTCAAGGGGGCAGATTCGATTGCGATTGCGACTCTGTCCGTTGCACGAGTGTGAACGGAAAGGGTCAGATTATAGTTGAAAATACAGAATTTGTCATTAGGACGTTATTTGTATGTGATGGAGTGTCAATGCCAAATCATCGTCTCGTCAACTAGCACGTAATTAAAGACTGTGGTCGCTACCCTCCTCTCCGCTCTTCTCCCCTGATTATGCATTAGATTTATTCATGTATCGTAGTTTATATGCTAGAATTGCCTATAACCATCCACATTTCTGTGTAGGTCCTGAAATCCGCTCCAACGCGAAGCAGACAAAATACTATTCACTCCTGGGGTCTCGTGCTTGATTGAATTGTTATACGAGTTAGAAACGAGCTGGTGCGCATCTAAGGACGAAACCTACAATATGTGGTCAAGTTGGCTCCGAACGACTGCTTTCAGGAGACCCGGACGGAAGTTGAACTCGTGACCGGGACACGAAGCACGCACACTAACCTCTCGGTCAGTCCGAGTCATTGTGATCGTTAATGCATTACAACACCCCTAACTTCTTTTTGTATGATATTGCCAAGTGTTTCTTCCAACAATACACTGAGCTACACATTGCTACATACACTCACTACATTCTATCATTGCTGCGGACGGCAATGGCCACAACTTCAGTTATAAAGTTACTTCTGGTCGTTTACGACGCAGATAGAATTCGTTATGCCCGTTAACGCATTTTTCTTGTGTAGAATATACAGATTGAACTATTTAAGCTTGTGACATCGTATGGAAAACTTTCTACTTTTTGCCTTGCATCGGTTGACACCTGATGTCTAGTACACACGCGTGTTTGTTTTCTCTCTTCCATGTCTTCGTTCTTTGGCTACTGTATTAGACTGCGTTCTTTCTACTAACCAGTCGAACGTGACTCTGCATTAACGAATACTCTCCGTCCATCCTTTGCATGCTATTACGCTTTAATCATACACCTGATTCTTTTCCAGGCGGGCTTCAATGCAAGACTCCTGTGACATCACGGACGCCTGATAGCACTAACCACTCGACCAACGAGGACATTTTTTTACTACACTGCATCTGTTGAGATGCGTACTCACCACCATCCGACTGGATATTCCTAGTCTCTCTCACTGCTAAAAAATAAGCCAAACGCTCGTTGACTGTCTTTAATTATCCCCCCTGTCTGATATGCAACCACGCATTATTTTATGAAAATGGTCATAACATTAATTCTCGTTGAGATATCGATGTGCCGGCAATGAATTATTGTTACCTGTTGGCAACTCATCCCATTTGTGGTCCTTTTGCCCCTTCTTTATTTGGAAGACTTTCTGGGAATCCCCTACTTCCTTTGGGGAATCCCTTGCGCCCTACTTGTAGAATTTTCCAATATGCATTTTTGGATAGCCTGGGTGTGACTTCCTCTAATTTACTCGCAACCGCCTACTCTCCGATTTTTCGTCTTCGCAATAATGCTCTCTGAAGTTCATTTTCCCACGCTTTCGGCAGACTGTAGCTCCGTAACGCCTCGTAATTTCCCCCCCATTGTCTGGGACTTTTTTCTTTATTTTTCACTGTACTATCAACTCCCGAAGTTTGTCGGTCCGTAACCTTACCACCCTGTATATATATATAATTCACAGCCATATTCAATCCATTATTGGATGAGGCCTCTCCCGGAGGTGGTCTACTGCTCCACCGCTGACCAGACGTGTTGGGAGAGGAGAGCCGAAGCTCTCAACTGTGATCACTACCTCTTTATTCAGGTAGCTCCCCAATTGGCCTCACGACGCTGGGTGGACGCTTACTGCAACGGTCACCCGTCCAAACACTGACCAGACCCAGAGCTGCTTAAGTGCTTGACTTCGGTGATCTTACGGGAACCGATAGACCAGCTCGGCTAGGGCGTTGCCCTTATATATATGTTTGAGTTGCTATTTTCCTTGTTTCTTTGTACTTTTTTGGTGCTTCGCAGCCCAATAGATACACTGTCAGGCTGGAGAAAAGAAGCTGAATGTATAGTAGTGGACTTTTACCACCAGGTGTCTTTAGTTTAGCGACCGGGAGTATATAAACCCGATGGTTTTGTATATCAGGATGACATTCTTGATATATACTTCGATTTGTTCAGATGCGGGTAAACTTCTGCCGGGATGCTGCTCGACGAAATACTAAGTCTTGAGAATAGTTTTTAAGTTTGAAATTCTGCTGCGCTTTTATTTGCTGTGTGGGACTTGTAATTTTCAACTAAAGTTTTATCTTTGAAAAATTTCTGCGCTATAAGATGATGCGTTGGGACTTGTAATTTTTAAAAATAATTCTTCGAACTTCGTTTATTTGAGAACTAGTAACTTTAAGATGAGTCGTAACAACTTTTTTACGTTGGTTTGCCGTAAGACTTTAAGTTGAAATCCGTAGCATTACACATTCGCTGACGATGCGTCGTTCTGTAATTGGATGTGAAAGATTTCAACTTAAATATGGCTTGTTTTTAAATATCTTAACGTGAGGGGGTTTCTTGTAGCAGCCTAGGTTAACCAAGACACAGAGGTTAAACGTTAAATATCTTGAGCCATCATACATTTGTGACGATGTAGTTCTGTAATTGGATGTGGAGAAGTCATTTAAATATGGAGTCGTTGATTTTTAATTAGAGAGAATAAATCTTTTCAATTACCTATCTGCGTGTCGACTTCCGGCAAATTAGAAATCGAATTCTGTATTGGTAAACAGAATTTAAAAAAAACTCAGTAACTGGCCGTACGAAACTGGAGTGTAACTAAATTAATGAGGTAGATTATTGGTGCTAAGTCCGGTGCATATAGTGATAATTCAGAGTAGCACCTTTGATATAAAAATCCATTAGGTTTTGAAAAATATAGAAGATTTTTAGTATGTTTTCGTTCGAATTGGCGCAGTACAACGAAATATTATTATTATTATTCACTTATTACAGCGCAAAACAGGTTAATCGAGATTATGCGCAATTCAGGACCTAAAGTGCGCGCAATTCCCTTGCACCGTTCTAAATTTAATGTTTTACTGAAACTCACTGCATTTCTGATATAACCTGTTCATACCCCAGTAGCACACAAACCTATTTTGAACGTTGATTTTAGTTTATGTCATTGATTAACCGTTATTCGTCGAGAAAAGTACGTTTAATTTTAAATCATATTTCAACAAAGACTGGATACTGTTGATGAGATGTTAGTTCGTCCTGGATTCAACTGTTCAACTATGGTATAGATTTCATTTCATGGGATTCTTTCTAATTTAATGGAATAACACTTGTAATTAAAAGTTAATTGAATATCATTAACTATTATTTTGTGTCCACTTTTGCATGTTGAAAACATATTGAACTTCAATCTATATTCCAACGAAAATTTGATTTTGTTGACAGTACGTTAATGTGACGTATTTTTAATTATTATATTGAACTGTGGCCTAGATTATGCTTCATATGTGTCTTTCCAAGTTAATTGTATCAAAAAAGTTGCTTAAAAGCGAATAGAATAACATTAACCACGTTTCTCATGTTCTCATTTGCATGTTGAACACGGATTGAATTTTAAACTATATTTCAACGAACATGACATGAATGTCAAGTGTTTTCAACTTTTCAACTATGACAAATTTCGCTTTATATGCGTTTTTCTAAGGCAACATATTCTCTTATTGAGAGGAACACATTTAATAGTGCAGCGACGGTCAGTGTTAAAGAAGGCAAATGCACATCGCAAAGAAAGAAGGAAAGTATTCTTTATTCTTATTCTTACATGATATTAAAACGACGGGTCTTAATTTGTGGCGACTGCATTCAAGATTGACTTTTACGTCTTCGTAACATAATAGTGAAAGAGTTGTGATTCTCAAGGCGACTCCGTGGATCAGGGGTAACATGTCCAGCTACCAACGACGAGTTTGGAACGTTCCAGCTTCGAACTCCACAGCAGACGGTTGGATAATTTACTGTTGGAAAATTAATACTGTATATGATGATGAAAGCAACGGATAAAATGGAGCTAAATGTGTGTTTACCAATAGACACCAACCATGCTGTGTTTTGGCCAACTGAACCCGTTTCTTCACCGTCCGCTCCTTGATGTCAACTTGTTTCTTCTCAACTATTAGTGAACGTCGAATAAACTATTGAACAGACAGACATTTCGATACATCTACAACGTTAAAATTACGTTTCGGTATTAACGTTTAATTATCGTATTTTCAACGTGTGTGCTACTGGGGCATAATACCTGTGTGAACAGATTATATCAGAGATGTAGTGAAATTTAGTATAACATGGAATTTGGAAGGGTTTTTTCTTGTTAATTTAAAAACTAGAGATTAGCCCGTCACCGGCAAAAAGACGTTCTTCTCGATTGAAAGTGAATAGGATAACTCGTATTAGACTAAAACTACGTATTCAAAGTTAAGAACACTTAAGTCGCTATCTTATTTCAGCCATGTTTTTGTGCCATAGAACATATCCCCCCCCCCCCATTTTTTTTGAATGTATATATTTTTTTAAGTTTATCTGGAAGCTAAACGACACATCGGAGGAAAGAATGGATGTGATTTTTGGACTCTTTGTTCTTTTTTTTTAGTAAAATTAATGGGTTACTTCAACCTTCCACTTTTAGGTGCGACAGACTAGTTCTGGTAGATTGAACTTTTTCAATCTCCAGAACAAAAAGCAAAATTGACTACTGTGAGTCAATACTGCAAATCTGACTACTCATAACAATGAGTTCAGTTGACGACATTGCAGTTTCCTCCTTATAGATTACCCTAATATAAACAATTATTTATATACCCAGGAAAAACTTTGGGGATTTCATGAGATATATCTGATAGATTCTGAAAGAGTTGAAGCGAAGCCAGAGGAGTTTTTAAAGTATCACTTTTCATTTCGTCTGTAGCACTTCTTCTCGAAAACGGCGAGCAGTACACCAAGGATGGATAAGTACCTTTTCCCGCCTGTCTGAAGGCGTGAAGAAGCAAGGATACAACTACCGCCTGTCTGAAGGCGTTTAGTTGCTTTAGGATGGGTTAATAGCTTTGGTCCGCCTGCCTGAAGGCGGTACCGCAACTAGAGAAAGGTTATATACCACTGACCACCAGTAGCAATGATTGCCCGCCTGTCTGAAGGCGTGCAACCAAAAAGGACAAGGTAAATAGGTACTATAGTCCGCCTGCCTGAAGACGTTCTGCAGTTGGAGAACAAGGTTTGAAAGAGAATTAATAATAAAGATGAATAAAACATATTGAAAATAAAGCATAAAAATGAAATGATAGGTAATTGGAATATTAATATGAAAGAAAAATGCCAAAAGAGATCTTTGACATATTTATTACTCTGGCTCCCTCCGTGGAGGCAACCAGAGGTCTGCTCGGGCCGAAGCCCGAGCGGAGGAAGAAGTGAGCTCTTCCCCGGGATACACTACTTATATACCTTTAAATTTAGTGACGTCACAGCGTCACGTGACAATATTTTAAATCTTTACATACACACACATATA